>PVIY010012482.1:0-61857 GCA_004026745.1 Myrmecophaga tridactyla | reverse complement strand
ATTGGCAATAGAAATAAAATGAACAGATGAAAATGGCTCTGCATTGGAGTTTGGCAGCTTGCTCTTTCAGCATGTGCTGGAAAAAGAGAAGGGCGGGTAAAGATTTTAAATAGCAATCCAAACTGGTCAACTGTGTCTTTTTGCACCTTTTTACACCACCTATGTTTCAGCTTCCATTTTAAAATTACTTCATAATGTTTTCTCAAACTGCCCACAGATGCTGTTCTGGGATTAAACACCAGTTAAATTATATCTATATTTAATGATTATACAGTGTCACATTCTAAGCATCAATTAGCTTTAATTTGTAATGTCATTTTAAAAAAGCCAACTTAAATTAGACACTCTACCTATTACAAAGCACCATTGTTTATTAAATTTCCAATAAAATTTCATTAATTTTTGCATGGTTTCATTGTGTATATTTTTGTTATTTAAAAGGAATCTTCCAAAAAGCATGTTTTGGGTTTCATTTTATATCGGTACCTCTAGGAAAAAGGAATATTTTTCTTGTCTTTAAAGAAATCACACTAAAAAATTATAACATGGTCTACTAATCTTGATTTAAAATCAGATTAGAAAATTGCTTATATTGTATTTTTTGTTGAGCTTCCTACTATTAGTTTCATTAAAATATTTTAACATTCAAATTAAATTCAAATTTAATGGCATATTTTGCAGTCTTTTCCAAACGTTTATGAAAATAACTGTAAATACCAGATGCACACATACATACATGCACACACATACATATTCAAACACACCTAAAACACTACCACAACAAGCTAATACTATAAATGGTACTTGAATTTTGGAAGGAATTGTAAGTCCAAAGGGGTAAAGAAATTTAAAAAAATACAAAGTATTTGAAAGGTAGGAAATAATCCCTTGTATATTTGGATAAAGGTAGGAAATAATCCCTTGTATGTTTGGACCTTATTTTCAACTGTCAACTGTCTCCTATTGCAGTTATATACCAATTAGTCTCTTGTATCAGAATTAAAATTCAGATTGCTGACTATCATCCAGACCTCCTAAATCATGTCTGCTGTATGGCTAAGAAATTCACATCTTTTACAGGGCCAACAGGTGCTTCTGTTGTACACCAAGATTGTGGCAATCAATGTTTTGCAGAAGTGATATTGTTTTTTAAGGTAGGCATATTCCAATCTCCATCTCCTCCAATTAAAAAAAAGTATTCATAACTAATAAGTCTCTGGAAACAATAGTGAAGGAAGAAGTGGTGATAGCAGGTAACATTTCATTCTGCGATACCTAAACCTCCATAAAGTGTTGAGTGTATGTCAGTATATTCAAGAGGTATAGGGAAAACTAAAAGGCCTCTACATTGTTGAGCTTTTAGTTTTATTATATGTTATAGTCATAGAATGTTAGAGAGACAGGCAGAGGGGAGGGAGACTATTTCATATAATTCCATTAGAGTTGCATTAAGTAGATAATAGCAATTATACTTGAACCGATACACATATCATTTAGCCATCAGATTCAGAGATAAGTAGGAATTAGATGAACAAATAACAGAATTTAGGAGAATAATATAAACACAAAACAAAATACAAAAAAAATCACTCAACCTGCTTTCTCCCTGTCCATATATTCAATCAACAAATTCCACTGAGGTTGTTTGATATATCAGGCACCGAAGATACCATACAAATTAAATAAAATATTCATGCTTTCATTGAGCTTACATTTCAGTGGAGAGAGCCAGATGATACACAAAATAAATAACTAAAATACATTAGAAAGTTATGTGTTATGGAGAAAGGATAAAAAGGATAAAGTAGGAAAAGGGTACAGAATAAATATGCAGGAAGACAGTATTTTAATCAGAGCAGAGGAATCATGGAAGATATCACAGGAAAGGTGACATTGAGTATTTATTTTAAGGAATTGGCTTATGCTATTGTGGGAGCTGGCAAGTCCAAAATTTGTAAAGTAAGTAGGCAGGCTGGAAATAAGAGTATATGGGGAGTTAAGGCTTAAAATGTACAAAACTCCTATTTGGAACAAGGGAAATGTTCTGGTGATGGATGGTGGCCATGGCAGCACAACATCGTGAATGTAATTAACACTGCTGATTATATATCTGAACATGAGTAAAAGGGGAAATGTTAGTATGTATATATATACATGGTCATAGAATAGATTTTTTTAAAAACTTCCATGAAACTACATTATATTATCAGGGAACTCTAATCTACAACATGGACTATAGTTAATAGTACAATTATAAAAATGTACTTTCATCAATTGTAACATGTACCACAACCATACCAGGTGTTAATAATAGGTTGGTATATAGGAATCCTGTATTTTTTGCATGATTGTTTTGTAAACATTTCTCTAATTAGGAAAAAAAATTACAAATTGATGTAGGAGTCTTGATCCAAACCTGTGGGGAAGGCCAGCAGGCTAGAAATTCAGACAGGACTTGACGTGCAGTCTTGAGAAGAATTTCTTCCTCTTCAGGAAGAAATTACTTTCTAGCTCTTCAGGCCTTTACTGATTGGACGAGGCCCACCAACATTATTAAGGATAATCTCCTTTACTTAAAGTCAACTGATTGTCGATGATAATCACTTCTACAAAATACCTTGCCAGCAATATCTAGGCTAGTGTTTGATCAAACAACTGGATACCAAAATCTAGCCAAGATGCAACTTAAAATTAACCAACACAAATACAAACCTGAAGAGGTGAAGAAACCATGGACATTTTTGAAAGAGGAGCATTCAAGATGGAGAAAAGAACCAATGCGACTTTCTGAAGTGGGAGCTTACTTAAGGAGTTTATAAAAGTAAGGAGGCCAGTGTGACAGGAGTGAAGTGAGGGGAAAAAAAAAAATGGGTGAAAGGAAAAAAAAATGGGAGAAACAACGTAAATTCAGAGTAAGTAAAGGGGCTTGGAGACATGGATTTGGAGCACATTTGTGGCTATGGCAAAGCCTGCAGCTATTACCGTGAGTCAGAGAGCAAACTCTTGAAGGAATTTTGGTAGTTGAATGACAGAATTTGACTAATGCTCTAAAATTGAGACTTTTGGGTGCCATCCTGATAATGGACTGTAAATGGAAAAAGGAGGAATCAGAAAGATCACTAGGGGGCCTATAAGGGGGCAAGATGGTATTAGCCTGGATGAAAGTGCTGATGACTGCAGAGATTGATGAAGAGATTTGATTTTGACTCTGGATACATTTTCAAAGTATCCCTGTATTAGGGTTATGTAGGGAAATAGAACCAATGGAATATTTTATATATATTATAAAATCTATTATAAGAAATAGCTCACATGACTGAAGATTGGCAAGTCCAAATTCTACCGGGCAGGCTGCAAGTTGGGAATTTTGATTAAATTTTCTATGAATATCATAGAGGAAACTGACTGGCTGAAGTGAAGACAGAATTCCTTCTTTCTGACTTCTGAAATTATCAGTTCTCCTTTTAAGGTCTTATCTGATGGCATGAGACTTTCCTCACTGTTAAAGGCAATCTTCTTGTTGATTGAGAAGGATTCAGCCATACATGCAGTCAACTGATTAATCATTTAAATCTACAAAATAGCTTCATACTAACAATCAGGCCAGCACTTGCTTTGCCAGACAACTGGACGTAATGTAACCAAGTTGACACGTGAACTTCACCATCACAATTACCCACCAACTTCTGATATGACCTCACGAGAAGGGTACTGCAGCATTCTCTCCCCAGATCTATAACCCTACATGGTCATGATAAAATATCAAACAAACCCATATGAGAAACATTTTGCAAAATATCTGACTAGTATTCCTCAGTTGTCATGTAAAATAAGGAGACACTGAGAAATGCTCAAATACCTGAAAGGACTAAAAAGAAATGTCCACTAAATGCCTAGAGGGACACTGATTGGGTCCCAGAAAATTTTTAAAAAGTACATTAATGCAAAATGTGACATCATTCATATAAAGTTTGTAGTTCAGTTAATAGTTTTGTTTCAATGTTAATTTCTAACTTTTGCTAAATATACTATGATGATAAGATGTTAACATTCAGGGAACCGCTTGAGGGGTATAACTTTGCAAATTGTCTCTAAATCCAAAGTTATTCCAAATAACCTGAAATGAATTCATTAATGGATTTTCTGTATGGTATGGGAGAAACAAAAAAATGTTGTTAAAGATGACTCCAATAATTTTGACTTAACTAACAGGATAACTTTTCTTTAGCCTACTAAGAAAGATTTACTTCTCCCTGTTGGATTCTTAAATTTTTCTAAAGCACAAACTTGGAATGATAGCAGGGAAGTCAGGAACAGAAAAAAATGGAAGAGGGTAGAAATATGTAGGTGGATAGGGAGATCAAGTTTCAAAGTATATTTATGGAATTAAAAATGGAGGCGCAGTCAGAGCAAGAGTATTGGGGAAAATAGAAAATTAGGGTTTGATAGAAGTGTTGATGTTAATGGATTAAAATTATTTTAATATATTTTAGGAAAATAGAGCAAATTAATATTTTGTTTTGTCTAAACCATGCTTCATCAATTTTATTCTACTTTGTTAGATCATCCATTGGGGTTATAAATATTTTAATATTCTCATTTTCAAGGACAAAAAGAGAAAAATGTATATATATATGGCGCATGAACTCTAATACCATACAGAATGAGTGAAAAATGAGAATTGTCCTGAAAAGCCAGAAAAAGAGCATATTTTTCACAATTAATCACTACAGAATTGAAATTTACAAAACATATATCCTGATACATATAAAAAGCATGAAGACAGTCACCGCTCAGAAACAGATGAAAAGGATCGTAAGAAGAGACTGAACTAAGATCAAAAGAAAATAGAATAAAGTTGATAGTTAATAGAAATAAATCTAAGATCAAGATGAACATAGCAGTATTTACTCAGTTATTCGACAAATGTATACTGAAAGCCCAATATGTGGAGCAATGTTCTTAAGTATGAAGCCTATGGTGCTCTGGTTATTGATCCCAAAGACTTGTTTTCAGTTGGGGAGAGAGATAAGCCTGTCAATAAATGCAGAAATAATCAGTACACTGTTAGACAAAAAACATATTTCTGGAGAGGATTCAAATAAGGTGATGTGATAGCAAGAAACTGGTAAACTATAGGAAATGTTTGTCTTGGGTTATAGAGAAAACTTTGGGGGGGAAATATGATTTGCAATTCATAGTAAAAAAACAACTAATCATGCAATGATAAGCAGTATGATCATGGCAAATAATATTATAAAAACTAATATAAAATGTAAAAGGGTGTAGCTAGCAGCGCGCACTTGAGAAGAGAATATGAATATAAAGCTAAGCATGGAAGGCATTGTGTAGACCCAGTTGAGTCGGAGTCACATAGATGAATTGGGCCAGATCATGTCTTTAAAACTGAAAAATAAAAATGCTTGGATTTTTTTAAAGCTCTGTGGCAAGCCTTTGGACAGTTTTTATATAGGGAGTGACATGATCTAAATTATACCTCGTAAGTGTGTTCTCCAACTGATTTTGCAGTGTGGAAGTTAGGGAAGCAAAAGAAGAAGCAGGTAACTAAAAATGATGACAAAGAAGCTA
Source organism: Myrmecophaga tridactyla (assembly GCA_004026745.1). Classification (NCBI taxonomy): domain Eukaryota; kingdom Metazoa; phylum Chordata; class Mammalia; order Pilosa; family Myrmecophagidae; genus Myrmecophaga; species Myrmecophaga tridactyla. The sequence goes on along the minus strand of PVIY010012482.1, from coordinate 56,268 downwards.
ATATTTCAATAACAGAAAGAATATATAGTAAAAAATACATATTTACTAGCTTCTCCCAGATGAGGCTACGTTATATAAGCTGTTTTTGCCAAATTACCTGAGCAGATATGATTGTGGCACTTTTGGTCTTAGTTCAATAAGAAACAAGATGTTGTTCTAGTTCTTTCACCTCCAACTGCCTTAGTTTACAAGACTGTTAACCAAGTTTGTTAACCAAGTTTTTTTTTTTCTGACTTCACCAAGCTGTCAGCCTTGCTCCTCATGCACCCCTGCCTGCTCTCTCCCCTACCCTGACTACATTGAAACTAATCTTGCAGCTGTGAGACTGAGGGCTGGGGCTGGGCGGGGGGAGGAAAATTACAACTTCAGATAGTAGCTCTTCCAATTTATCAGTCCTGACCCTCCCCCTCCCCCTCTTTGCCCAGATGCATCATGGGTACTTTTCCATTGTCCTTAGCTTGACTATAAAACTCAATCTGCCCCTGCCTTCCTCTCTCTCCCCTATCAAGATAGTTATTTTAAAAAGTCAGATCTTTACCTGTTTAAAGATGTCCATTTGACACTGCCATGACCTAAACAATGGGAGTTAATTGGCTAATGGTTTTGAGACTAAGAGAAATTCAAAAGCAGAGTGATGCTTTCTCCTCAAAGTCTGTAACATTCTGGTGCTGGCAGCCAGAGATCTTCATCGTTTCTTGGTTTAAATCCCTGCCTTGCATCACATGGCAATACCCTGTCCTTTAATTTCTCTGCTCCTTGACTTCTAGTTTCTGTTGATTTCTGGCTTCAGTTGACTTCCGGCTTCCTTTGACCCCCAGCTTCCGGCTCTCCACATGATTTTCTCTGTGATTATATCTGAATTTTTTCTGCTTATAAAGGGCTCCAGTAATCCAGATTAAAGCTCCTCCTCATTCATGTGGGCCGTAGCAATGAAATTAACATCCTTAAAAGATTGTACTTCCAATGGGTTCACACCCACAGGAATGCAGAGCGAGATGAAGATCATGTCTAAATAGGGGTCCATAAATCAATCCACCACACAGACAATGGTAACTTCAGAGGCTAAGTGTTCCAGATGGTGCAGACACAAAGGAAGAGGATGGAAACTTCACCTAACTGACAAATACGTAAATCTTTGTAGCGTTTTACCAAAGAGATTAAAGGGTTGTCAATTGCAGCAGTTTGCACCAATTAGCCTAACACATGCACCTTTAAAAATCATGTTTAGAAAGCTATTAAATTATTTGTCAGTCAGAGCTGCTGATACTGTGCTTAATGATAAAAGTTGATATGAAATCATAAAAGCATAACTCAAAACAAATCTAAGTAATTAAAGTCAAAATGACTGACATGTAAAATGACAGACAGGGATTATATCAACAGAGTAACCATATTTATTGGTGGGCAGATGATTTTGGTTTATTTTGCAAGATGCTTTCTATTCTCTAAGTTCCTTTTGCCTTTGTTTTTGGCAAGGGAGAAATTGCAATTGCAAACAAACATTTATCTATATACTTCTTTGACTCCTTATTTGTTACTTACTTGCTGTAATGCTTTGAGTGGATCTTTTCATGTCTTGAGCCACACTGCTCTCATTGTCAAAATGGGAATAATGCCTTACTTGGTTAAAGGGAGCAGGCTCTGCAGATCTTATTTTTAAAAAATGATGATTTAAGGCATCTGCTTCAGTGGCCAATCTACACATTTTAAACAGTAAGCTTCTTCTTTATCCTCTAATTCTCTATGAAAATATAGGCACTGTTTCTGTGAATCTCATACAGTATGCTCATATTTATGAATTTGTAAATCCAGTAACTTTGGCTCACAGAAATCAATCAGATTTTGTTTTGTGCATCTCTGACCTAGACTCTATTCAAGAGCTTCATTTATATCCCAATTCAAACACAGAACTCCATTAATGGTCTAATCAATGCTGGCTATCTTTCAAGGTCATAGAGTTTTAGGTAGTACTATTTGGAAACCAATTTTGAATGCATAGCTGGCTTATATGCATATTATATATATTGTATATATATAATAATTTTAAAGTACCCAAATAATGTATCAAATTTTATAGTGTGGATTTTAACATTCAGATACTCTTAAGGAACTTTTTGCTGGTATTTACCCTGTTTGTACTCAACATGGCTTGTTCTTTTGTGACTGTGGAGAAGTGGGTCAGGGGCTTTGGTGTGTGTTTCCCACATACCCCTGGTATAGGGTTCCTGCATTCACTCAGTGAATGAGAGTCATTTGCAAAGTTTGGAGAGCCAAAATGTGGAGGGTGTTTGAGTATTTATCTTCCTATTTTACTCAGGAAGCATCACCAACAGAGGTTAGTGTCTCCTTTTGACGTCAGTTCCCAGTGAGCACACATGTTATGGTTCTTTCTTCCATTGAGTGATTCTGGTCTGTTAAATAATCCTCTCTCTTATTTCTCTAGTCTACACATTATAGTGACTTCTAATTGTTGCCCACTTAATTGCCTTATAATCTTGTGTTTGGCTTCACAGCTCTTCAATCCTTAACAGGACCGACTCTTTGGATTAAGTATCCCCTATTTCAAATACATGAAATGGTTTCTGTTTTCTGGGTTGGATCCTAATTTATGCAATCCTTGGTACCTGGACTTGTTCCTGGAAGTAGACCTTCAAGATGGGATTATGAAATTTGGTTTCTCACTCGTCTGAGTATGAACTCAAGGATGATCTATTTTGAAAGACAAAATCCAATATGGTGGGTACTGTAATGTACTTTCACAGAGTCCCTTCGATGAGGGACTTGGCCAAGCTTCTGGGAATGATGTTGGAAGATAACTTTTATTTCTCAACTTCTTTGTTTATTTCTTCAGCTGCAGAAAGTTAACTTACAGAAGGTCACACAATTTCTATGGGCAGCTGACTTCAGTGACTGATCAAAATGAGTACGTAAAGTCATGGTCGTCTTCGTCCAATTCAGAACAATTCTGAAGGGACATTCTAACTCCAGTGCAACCTTTATGGTTGACCACATTGTACTGAGTTTACCTGTCAATATAAAATATCCTTCTGCCCTTCTCCTTCCCCCTTTCCACAATTTTTTTTTTTATCCTAAAGACACTTCTTAATGAGCATCTTGCTGAACCCTGTTCTGACTCTTCTTCTAGGGAATCCATCCTGCAACAGGATTACTTAAATTATTAATTGAGATGAAAGCAAGGTTTGAGTATATCTAATAGGTGATGTACTGGATCATATGGTAATAGGGATGATACAAAAACTATGGAGTGGTTTTGCTGCATCTGAATGAGCTGGAAATGTATAAGAATATTATGGTAATTTCAAGCTTTTGAACTATTGGCTCAAGTTATGAATAAAATACAAATGTTTGTCTAAGGAAAACATAAAAAGAATCAGTCATCTTATGTGTCGAAGAGTATAAGAATTAGTCCCTAAATCTAATTGTACAGGTTGCATAAATACAAAATTCAATGCATTACCAAACACGTATTCTGTGTTACCATTGAGAATGACTATGGATTTGAGATTTCAGATGAGAGTATTTGAATATGTTCAAAGAACATTTAACCTTTGATATCCCTGGGGCATTCTTGCCATTGAAAACAGCTCCTTCTCAGTTGACTGGGTAAAATATCCCTCTATTGTTTAAAGACTACCAATTTCACCTTAGATGTATTGTCTTGTAATGGAATACTTACTGAAATTTTTCCCAGTAATCGTCATAGCATCCAGACATAAAACTAGAGTTGGATCCCAGCATACCCCAGAGCAAAAACTGTGGGGTCTTCCCTAGGAGGGAGTGGCATATTCCCCAAAGGAATTGAGGAATTTTGCTAATGTGACTTATCACGAAACTGGATAAATTTGTGGAAATGTATGCTAAAGATGTATTAGGAAGGAAAAAGTACAATATCAAATTAGGTCAAATTTATTATATTGGTGCACTTACCCATTCTTCCTTTATGTAATTTCCTCGTTAACAAAGCTGGAAGTGACTTTAAAAGTTTATTTTCTGTCTGAAACTAAAAATCAATTTTAAATAATGGCCAACTTTCAAAAAGGTTGATAAATTTGATTTTTCCTAAAATAACACTGGGGAAGGAAACTAAATGATTAGTGAGAGAAATATATCTCTAATGCAACACTTTCTTCATTAGAACATTGAGAAATGCATTCATTTATGAATTCCTATTAGTGAAGGGAAAAACTTTTTGCCTTAAGTAATTCTATAAGTAACTATTCTCTGTAGGGCAGAGTTGATGTGGCTATTAAAATAGGATCTCTGATTTTTTTGCTCTGTTTGGATTATTTTTTGGATTTTTACATTAGAGAAGTTGGAGATTACAGAAAAGTCAGGCAGATAATAAGCTGCATACTTCCCCGCTTATCCACTCATTTTTCCTCGCAAAAGGGAGACAGCTCTGCCGAAGAGCTCAAAGCTAACCAGTCCAACAATGCCCATGGGGAATGTCTACAAGAAGGAGAAAGCCAGGGCCATCATGGAGAAAGAGAACTTCAAAGAGTTTGCCAGTCTTCAAATGGCCTGTGCCAATGCCCAGCTCTGTCATCTGGGCAAAGACAGCCAAGGAGGCTGCAGAACAGAATGCTGAAAAGCGAAAGTCAAATGTTGTTGGGACTTGTTGATAAATCAGTAAATGGGCCTCAAAAAGAAAGAAAAGAAAGAAACCTGACCAACTATAGAGGGCATGCACTATGCACTAAAAACTGAGCTTCAGGACTGTTCATTGTAGAAAATTCAGTACTGGATGAATGCAAAGACAAATGGAACTTGTGTATCCACTTTTTGAGGAGAGTACAAGATTTATTTTTATGTAGGCAGGTATATGATGTATTAATTGAGAGTTGAATATAGGTAGAAGCAGAAACTATATGCTAAGGAAGAAATGTTTTAGTACATCACTTGTGTTACCAATTCGATTCCTCTAATTTCCTCTGCTTTAATTACTTGGAATGATTTCTGTTTCTGTGGTTGACTGACTGATACAGCACCCAAGCTATTGAATACTTTCTAAATCCTTTACTTAAAAGTTGTTTTCCTACTCAAAAATGTGTACTATATTCTAGACAAAGAATAACCATATTTCCCAAGGAGAACATATTTGAGGCATATCCAAATATCTGAGGAGATAATGCATGCATGGAGAATATCCCATTATGTTCTACAAAAACCCAAAGATGGAACAAGAAGTGCTGACTTCACTTTCCTTGTTTTCATTTCAATGTAGACATTGATTTTAGTGTGACAATAGCACTATGCTCACTGCCATGTTTTAAATTTTAATCAAGCAGGGATTAATTGGGACCATCAAGTGATATTGATCAAAGGCCTCCTGTATGAAGACCCTGAGAAGTGTAAGAATTTGAATGGACAACTTCCTTTGCATTTCTCTAGATGCAAATGTTGTGTGAAACATAAATTCTTTCAAGTAATTATTTTTGGGTGAGAACTTATAGAGTGGATAATACTTGCTTATTGTAATATAGGATGCACAAATATTTGTTGTTTTTAATATTTTAAGTTCCATATCAGAATATGTTTTCAATGACATGTAAGCATCTGGAATATCAATTTACTAAGGCACAGACTCCTACAGAGAAACTTATAGCCAGAATTCTCTTAGGAAATTTAGAATGTGTTAATTCTCCTCATTCTCATCATTTCATTCCTAAAAGCATCCTCAGGCTCTTTCAAGCCACAGTTCTTGCAAGGCTCTATTTGTTTCTTCCTCCAACTTCCATCATATCTCCCTTCCATGCTTGCCTGTGAAACCAGCCACAGCTCTGTTTCAAAGATTTGAATATTCAAGACATTCCAATTTTTAATACCACATAATGGGGTTTCGGGTGGATTTCAGAATTTAATATGTATAAGATCATATTAGACTGCTTGTTAAAAATAAAAGTTTGAGTTCCACAATCATAGATTTTGATTCAGGAGGCCCTGAGATTTGCATTTTAACCCGGTTATCAAGGGATTTTGTCACAAGTGGACTGAAGGTGGCAAGGTTTACGAGAAAGCATTCCCCCAGCTTAGAGTTTTAGAACAAGTTGAAAATGTGGTCGAGGAGGGTAGAAGATCCAAAGGTGTTGATTTCTTCCCCCTGACTGAAAAGCCTGAGCTCATGTCTCTAATGTGTATGTGTGTTAATTTACTTATAAATTAACTTATACAGCACCTTATACAGGTTTACTTCATTTTAGCGCACTTCACTTTATTGTGTTTTGTTTTTACAAATTAAAAGTTGTGACAACCCTGCATTGAACAAGTCTCTGCTATTTTCCCAATAGCATGTGCTCACCTCATGTCTGTGTGTCACATTTTAATTAAGGTATGTACATTGTTAATTTAGACATAATGCTGTTGCACAGTTAAGCTAGAGTTAGTATAATTTTTATGTGCACTGAGGACCAAAAAGTTCATGTTAGTCACTTAAATGCAGTATTTGCTTTATGGCAGTGGTCTGAACCAAGCCTAAAACATCCCCCAAGTTACGTCTGTATTACCGCTATGTATATTTTAGGGAAAAACAGAAATTTAAAAAGAAAATAAATAGTTAAAATAATAGAGGATTTTAATTATATTTTCTACCCACAAATGACTACTTTTCTGTGCCTTATGGTGTTCATGACACACTGAAGATCACTAACCTGATGTAATGTCATATTTGAGAAGATAACTATAGAATGATATGATATTTGTAGATATATAACTTTTACTAGTGCCACCAATGTATTTAGACTATTCTCAAACAACTAGAAAAAACTTTTAACTAAACTAGGAAGTAAAGTTTGGGGAATGTTTCCAAAGGAGGTGACATCTTATTAGATATAAATACTTGGATCTTAATGGATGAAAAGAGATTAAGCAGAAGTAAAAGGAGAGGAGCCACTCCAGGAAAAATAGATGTGAGAGAAAGAGAGAACTAAGATACACAAGCAATTTAGTTTGGTGAGTCAAACTGAGGCCAAAGTGGCAAGAATTAAAGAGGGAAGCACAAAAGAAGTGTTAGCTGTGCAGTGTGACATGTTAAAGTCTAAATGTTATCCTGTTCATAGTGGGAAGCTCTCTTTGACAAAAAGCAATGTTGTTAGAGTAGCATTTTAGTTAATTGTGTAGATGATGGATTTGAGGGGAAAGGCATCATATACAGAAAATTGTCAAAAGCTGTTACATTATTTAAAGCATGGAATGATGAGTTTTTGAACTAAGCCAGAGGAACTATTGTTTATTATTGAAACATAATAAACAATAGGATAAAGAGGATGAGGGAATAAGGGAAAAAAAGAATGAATTCAGCATCAAATGCTGTAATAGTTGAGTCATTTCATTATAAAAAAACACATAATCTTGAAAATGGCGCACATATACAGAAGTTTCAAAACATCATATCTTTTAAATATCATTCCTCACCCCACTCTTATTGGAATTTTTCACATTCTTGTTCTAGAATTGAAACCAAGATTATGAAATCTTCCTTTTTTTACCTTACTTCTTATCCACCTCAATTAGTTACTTCCTGTTACGTACTGCTTCTGAGCTAATTTATTATGCTGTTAACCTGCATCTCACTAGCAAACAAAAGTTATAAATTTCTGTCTATCTCTGGATGTATTTGATCTTGATGTCAGGAATTAGTTTTGTAATATCACGTTAAGTATTTTAAACTGCTTATTAAATTGAGCTGACTTGGTAATATACCACTTATAATTAATGACTATATTGGTTAAAATGAAAAAGAGAAAGATAAGTGCAGAATAACTTAGCTTCTTTTCCAAGTTATGGAAAAGTAATTAAAGTAAAATAAACCTAATTACCTATATTTCTTATCCACAAAGATAGTGTGTAATATTTAGATATTATATTGTACATAGTATATGTCTCAATGACTTTTAGTTTTATCTGACATTTTCCTAATTTGCCACATAAATATAAAAATAATAACCATTGACTATTACTTTCATATGATTTTTCTTAGGAAGATTAGTTTTCAATCACATCTATTACTCTGTTTATAGTTAGCTATTTAAAGATAAACACTCCTTCAATCACATTTAGCATAGAATTTAACTAATTTAGTATTTGCCATGATGGAATTTAAACATGATATGTAAAATTATTTTCTCCAATACATCAGAACTGTTTTTATTTTTATATAATTGATAGTTAGCTTATGATCCTTTGAGTTTTGTAAGTTTTTCCTAAACAAATTATCCTTAGTTAAAATAATATGAAATGCCAATATGGTTTGTTTTGTTCTGATTATCAAACATTAGTTTCCAAAATGTAATTACTACTAAAATTTTTAAAATATCATATTCCTTTGTCAAATACAATGATTATAATTTATCATTTTATTATGTTACAAAACACTTGTGGGACTATTCTGTAAATTGATAATATAATTAGAAATACACAAATACTATAGATATATTACAATTATTTTCAGTAACGATTCTTTAAAATTGACAGACTAGCTTAGACAAAACTTATTTAATGGAAGATCATTTTGGTATTTCATTAAATATCAAGCATTATTAGTTTGGGTAAGGGAAGAGGGAAAAAGGGAAAGGCATCTTTGGGAAGGGAGGATATGTGGTATACCATAACCACAACAATAGCAGTAGTTACTACATCTTTTCTTTTGGTCACAGTCAAATATTTAAATCAACTTCAACTACTCCCAGTCTCTGTATTTCTACGTGCACATTTTAACTTCCTGGAATGAATTATTTCTGTGTCATATGTGGAGTCTAATTTGCGCATATGAATCAATCAGGAATGGTTAGGAACAAGCATATAAATGGTTTCCTTGAAGACCAAAACTTTCAGACCCAAAGAAAGTGCCATTTATGAAAAGGATAAAGAACAATATATTTGGTGATATATCAGATAATAAGAGATATTAACCTCGCTCTTTGATTCTTGAAAAACAAAATTCTGGCTTAGGGGAGAGAGAGCTCTATATGTTGGTCACCAGGTAGGATCATACATCTCACTTTCCAAACAATAATTCAAACTTTTAACATGTTCTCTCTCTACTGATAATGTAAACAATTATCAATCATTCTCTCTTTCAGTATATTAATCAAGCTGTGTTTGGATTTAAACCAGTGAATCCCATGGATATCAGCCCATCCATTTCTCTGGCTGATAAATGACTTCTTCAGCTGGAAGTGATACAGAATGAAACATATTGATAATATATAAAGTAGTTAGATGATAGCTCTGAAAAAAATCATGGAGGTCAGAGAATCAAATTTCAAATCTATAATAGCTAATTATTTGGTAAGAAGGAATTGGTGGCCAAAGCAGAATATACTAGCACTAAAAGGATTTGTCACTGGACAGCAGTGTATGGTGGCACATTCCACCAGGAAGTTGGTTGCTGTTATGAGAAAACTGAAGACTCAAAATGGAGGTACTAGAAGGGCTTGATTAGGGGAAATCCATGATGCCCAGACTGTGCACATCCTCCATTCTGACACCAAGCCTGCTTTTTTTGGGAGTATAGTAAACAACATACTGTGTTATTGAAAGAAGGTGGAGAATTTATATATCCAAAGAGTTGTCCTGTCCAACCAATTATACAGAATATCTTTTTCATTAAGGAAATTAGGCTGAGAATTCTTAAGGACTTAGGTACTTTCAGGCATTGAGTCTATATTGAGATGTTCAATCTTAGCCTTTTCCTACCATATATACTTCCATCAGTCCTCAACCTTGCTTCTCCCTTGAATCTGACTACTCATGAGTCACTGATAAAGAACAAGTAACCATTAGATATATTAGTATACTGTATATTTTCCTTCATAGCTGCTTAGTCTAAGGTAATACAAGGTCATTTATGAATCAGGTTTGATATATTTATCTTTGTCTGTTGCACTTAGAGTGCTGAGCAGGATATCATAGGTAAAAGATGATAGTGGTATGGGCCTGTCTGGGACAAGTGCAAAGATACTTTCAATTGATACAAGCTTATTATTAACTTGATTTCTTTTTTTTTTTCTGTTTTCCAACCCCAGGATCATCCTTTACCTTTTTTCTATCCTGTTATGCTACCCTGGGAGTGGAAGCTATAGGCTCCGTCATCTGGACAGCTTATCTTTTTTGGCTTCTGGTTGGATTTGGCCAATGAAAGATACTGGCAGAAAATCAGAGGGCAATAGGAAAGGGAGCTCAGGAATGTTATAATTTCCTCCTCTTACCTACCACACCACAATTTTGCTAGTTGCTTCATCCCCTTATAATTAAGGGAATTGTTTTTTAATTATACCACCTTTCAGGTATGTTTTTTATTATACCACCCTTCAATGGGGCTCTATAATTATGATCCTTCCTTTGCTACTTCAGAGTAAAATACTGCCTTTGTTGCTTTTGCAACTCACTACACATTTTTGGTTTACATAATCCTATCACTCCTCTGTTAATTCTTTTTTAATTGTTTTTTTTTTTTTGAGCAATAGAAACTCATTAATTGATGGGTTGGAATGAAAAATGGTACAGCCACTTGGAAAGAGAGACTAACAGCCTCCCAGAAATCCAAACACAGTCTTACCATACAATAAACAGGTATCATAATCATAGGTATATACCCAATTGATTTGAAAAGTATGGCAACACAAAAAACTGCATGAAAATATTTATGGGAGCTTTACTCAAAATTATCAAAAACCTGCTTTTGTGAAAAAAAATCCATGTTCTACAAAAGTACAGGGAAAAAAATTATCAAAAACCCAGAGGCCACCAAAATGTTCCTCAGTAGGTGAACAGGCAGATTATTGGACACCCATACCATGGAACATTACCCAGAGATCAAAAGGATGAGCTAGTGAGCCACAAAAAAGGTTGGGAGGAGTGAATCTTCAGTGTATATGGATAAGAAAAAGAAGCCAGTCTGAAAAAGGCTGCATACTGTACAATTCCATTTAAATGGTGTTCTGGGAAAGGAAAACAATAAAGAGATGAATAATTGCTGGGGTTTTGAATTGAGTGAGGGGGCCTGCAGGTGGAAAAGATGACGCACAGGGAATTCTTTCAGGGTGGCGAAACAATTCTGTATAATCGTGTGATGGGGAACATATTACTTTATGAGTTTGTGAAAACCTATAGAATTTCAAAAAATATTTTTTGTTAGAGATGTTGTGGGTTTACAGAACAATCATGCATAAAATACAGGATTCCAATGCACCACCCCACCACCAACACTTGCATTAGAAAATTTGTTACAATTGATAACACTTTTTATGTAATTTTACTGTTGTTTTAACAGTGGTTACATTAATTACAATTGATGAAAGATTATTAAAGTAGTACTATAACCATTGTCCACAGTTGATTTAGGGACAATTTTCCCCATATTCTTGACATTATTATTTTCATGCATGTCTTTATTTTATTATTCATTTACCCATATACTGGATAAAGGGAGTATAAGTCATGAGGTTATTACAATCACAGGGTTGCACAATAAAAATATATATAGTTATCATTATCAAACATCAAGGCTACTGGATTACAGTTCCACAATTTCAGGTTCTTCTTTCTGGCTATTTTGATACTCTAGAAACTAAAAGGAAATATCTATATAATGAGTCAATGGTCATAATCATTTGTCAAATATTAATTTCTCAGTTACACCTCCTCCCTTTCATTTGAGCATTCTCTCCGTCTTCAAGGATATCTGGACAATACCATTTTGGTTTATTCATGCTGAAAAGGGGTGTCAACCTTACAGGGTGGAGGAATGAAACTGGTTGATGTTCTTGAAGAGACTGTCACCTCTGGGTTTCAGGGCTTATCTGGTATAGAAACAATCTGGAGGCCTTAAGTTTCTGGAAAAAATAAACTTACTAAGTAAAACATTTAGAGTGTCAAGTAGAGCCCAGGGTATTTTTTAGGATTTTCAGGAATACTGTTAGTTGGGGGCTTAGGCGTACATGATTATTTGCAATATCTGGCTGAAGCTTGCATAAGAATAACCTCCAGAATGACCTCTTAACTCTTTTTGAGATATCTTAGCCACTGACACTTTATTTTGTTTCATTCATTTCCCCCCTTTTGATCAAGGACACATTCTAATGCCATTATGCCAGGGATAGTCATGTCCACATTGCCAGGGAGACTTATACCCCTGGAAGTCATATCCCACATAGTGGGGAAGGGTAGTGAGTTTATTTGCAGAGCTAGCTTCAACAGAGAGGTCATATCTGAGCAACAAAAGAGATTCTCTGGGCTCAGTGGCTGAGAGATTTCAAAGAGTTGAGAGATTATCCTAGAGGTTGTTCTTATGCATTATATAGATATCACTTTTTAGTTTCTGGTGTATTGGAGGGGCTGGAGGGAAGTACCTGGAGCTGTTGCACTGTGTTCCAGTAGCCTTGATGATTGAAGAAGACTATATAACTATATCACTTTTACAATGTGACTGCATGATCGTGAAAACTTTGTGCCTGAAGCTCCTTTTATCCAAGGTATAGACAAAAGAGTAAAAAAATAATAAGGATAAAAAATAAATAATAAGGGGAGATAAAGGGTAAAAATTGGGTAGATTGAATTACTGTAGGTCAATGAGAGGGAGAGGTAAGGAGTTATGGGATGTATGAGTTCTTTTTTTTGGCTTTTTATTTCTTTTTCTAGGGTGATGCAAATTTCCTAAAAATTATCATAGTGAAGAATACACACTATGTGATGATATTGTGAGCCATTGATTGTATAATATGGTTGGACTTTACATGTGTGGATATTTCTTAATAAAAATATTGAAAAAAAAAAGAGGTTCTCTGGGGTGACACTTAAGCATAATTCTAAGTAGGCTTAACTTCACCAATTGCAAAATAAGCTTCATAAGGGCAAGTCTCAAGATTAAGGGCTTGGCTTATTAAATCCGAAGTCCTTATTTCTTGAGAGAATATCAGGAATTCCCCAGGTAGGGAAGTTTAATAGTACCACATTTCTTTCTCACTTGAGAGGACTTTGCAGATACTTTTATATTTTCTGCCCAAAATATACAGGAATGTATCAGGGTATTACATTAACCTGTATAGAGTGACGAGATCACATCCTCTATTCTAGTTTCAATGTAATTAGATTGTTTAAACTGATCACAAAGGTTAAATTAGATAGTGCACTACAGAAAAATTAAATTTTGCACTAAATCAATATATCTTTCATTGATTTCACACAGAAGTTGAAGTTTTAAAATACAATTAATATCATCCTTTATCCTGTATTTTGATTTACCTTAGTCCTAACTAGGTCTATGTCATTCATATTTCTAATTGAAGTCTGATCTCTTCCTCAGCTTCTTTAACAGTTGCTGTATGGAGTAATGCTGACTTTCAGAGCTGCAGAACTCTAACTCTCAGTCTCAGGTGCCACACAGATACCTAAAATTCTAGGGAATTACCACGTTTTACATAAAGAGCATAGCATCTCAGAATTTAGAAATAACAGTAAAACTCAGGAATAAATGTGACTACAGTAAGGGCTAGAAACCTTTACAATGAGACTTATTGAACATTCCGTACTCCTTAATTATTGATTTCCCTATCTCTGTCCATGTCTATCCCCTGATAACCTATCATGTACTTGAATTCAGTACTCAGAGTTTGTTCAGTTACTTTGTTAGTGAGACCATATAATACTTGTCCTTTTGTTTCTGACTTATTTCACTCAACATACTGTCCTCAAGTTTCATTTACCTAGTTGCATGCTTCACAACTTCATTTCTTGTTGTAACTGCACAATATGACATCAAATGGATATACCATAGTTTGCCCTTCTGTTCATCAATTGATGTAACCTTAGGCCACTTCTTTCCACTGGCAATTGTGAATAATGCACCATAAACATCAGTGTGCAACTGTCTATTCACTTCACTGATTTCAGTTCTTCCAAGTATATACCTAAAAATACGGTTGTAGGATCATATGGCAACCCTATACTTAGCCTCCTGTGGTACTGTCACATTGCCCTCCAGAAGGGCTACACCATTCTACTTCCCTACTCACAGTAAATAGGTATCTCTCTTTCCACATATTGTCCAGCACTTGTATCTTTTTCTTTATTTTTAAACAGTTTTTTTCACACACCGTACAATCTACAGTAAGTGTACAATCAGTGGCACATAGTTATGTATTTACCACCACAACCTATATTTGAACAAGAGGAACAACAAAAAAATCCCATAACTCTCCCTTATATTCCCCTCTTATTGATATTTCGTTTTGATATATTGTCTTTGTTCTACGTAAAGAAAGAATATTGCAATGTTATTGTTAACTGCAGATCCTAATTTGGATTAATTGTATTTTTCCATATGCCATCTCATTTTTAACACCTTGCAATGGTGAAATTCGTTTCTTCTCCCTCATGCAAAAACCTCTTATATTTGTACATTTACTCACCATCATTGTCTAAACTAGATTTCACTAAATTATGCAATCCCAGTTTATATCCTTTATTTTTCCTTCTGGTGTCATAGATTTTCCCAGCCTTCTTCTTTCAATGATAGTCACACTCAGCTTTGTTAATTATACTTACAATATTGTGCTACCATCACATAGTATTGTGTAATTCATTCCTGAACCTTTACCATCAATCTTGTTAAACATTCTATGCTCCTTCAGCATTAAATGCTGATCTCTACTCTCTTTCTATCTCCTGGTAAACTGTTTTCAACTTAAACTCTCAGAGTTTGCTCATTATAATTAGTTTGTATTAATGAGACCATGCAGTATTTGTACTTTTGTGTCTGCTTATTTTGCTCAATATAATGGCCTCAATATTCATCCACATTGTTGTATGCATCATGACTTTATTGCATCCTACTGCTATCCACTCATCAGTTGATGGGCACCTAGCCCATCTCCATCCATTGGCAATTGTGAATGATGCCATTACACACACCAGTGTGCAAATGCCTGTTCCTGTCCTTGTTTTCAGTTGTTCTGAGTATATACTCAATAATGGGATTACTGGTTCATATGGCAATTCCATGCCCTACCTCACAAAGAAACACCAAACTGCCCTCTAAAGTCCTTGAAATATTTCACATTCCCACCAACAGTGAATAAGAACCTATTTCTCCATATCCTCTCCAATATTTGAGCATTTGCCATTTTCTGTTTGTTTGCTTTTTTTTTTGATAATAGCCATTCTAGTAGGTGTGAGATGATGCCTCATTGTAGGTTTTGATTTGCAATTCCCTAATACCTAGTGAAGTTGAGCATCTCTTCCTATGCTTTTGAGCCATTTATATTTCCTCTTTGGAAGAGTGTCTATTCATTTCTTTTTGCCATATTTTCAATTGGGTTTTTTGTCTTTTTGTTGATGAGTTTTATGATCTTTTTATATATTCTGGATATTAAACCCTTATCTGTCTCCTAATGAGTAGGCTAATTTTTACTTTCCTGAGAAAGTACTGTGACACAAAAGTATTCAATTTTGAGGAGATCCCATTTATCTATTTCACCTTTCATTGCCTGTGCTTTGGGTATAAGGTCTAGGAATCCTCTTTCTATCACAAGATCTTTCAGATATTTCCCTACATTTTCATCTGAAAGTTTCATGGTCTTAGCTCTAATGTTTAGTTCTTTGATCAATTTTGAGTTAATTTTTGAATAAAGTGTGAGATTTCATTCTTTCATTCTTTTGGAAATGGATATCCAGTTCTCCAAGCACTATTTGTTGAAGAAGTTGTTCTGTCTGAGTTGAATGGGCTTGGCCACCTTATCAAAAATCAATTGTCCATAGATGAGAGGGTCTATTTCTGAACACTTAATTCTAATCCATTAGTTGGTATATCTATCTTTATGCCAGTACTATGCTGTTTTGTCCACCTTAGCTTTATAATATGCTCTAAAGTCAAATAATATGAGACCTCCCATTTCATTTTTCTTTCTCAAGATATTTTTAGCTATCCAGGACAAACTGGCCATCCAAATAAATTTGATTATAGGTTTTTCAATTTCTGAAAAAAAAAGTTATTGGGGTTTCAATTTGTATTACTTTGAATCTATAAATCAGCCTGGGTAGAATTGACATCTCTACTGTATTTAGTCTTCCAACCCATTAACACAATATGTACTTTCATTTATTTAGGTTGTCATTGATTTCCTTTAGCAAAGATTTGTAGTTTTCTGTATATAGGTCTTTTATGACCTTGGTTAAATTTACTCCTAAATATTTGATTCTTTCGGTTGCTATTGTAAATGGAATTTTTTTCTTGACTTCCTCCTCAGATTGCTCATTACTAATATATAGAAGCAATACTGATCTTTGTGTGTTGGTCTTGTATCTTGCCACTTTTCTGTATTTATGTATTAGTTCTGTACTACAGAGTTTTCAGCATTTTCTACGTATATTATCATGTCATCAGCAAACAGTGAGACTTTTACTTCTTTCCTTTCCGATTTGGATGCCTTTTGTTTCTTTTTCTTGTCTGATTGCTGGAACTTCCAGAACAATGTTGAATAACAATGGTGATAGGGTATGTCCTTGTCTTGTTCCTGATCTTAGAGGGAAAGGTTTCAGTCTTTTCCAATTGAGAATGATATTAGCTGTGGCTTTTTATATATTCACTTTATCATGTTGAGGAAGTTTCTTTCTATTTCTACCCTTTGAAGTGTTTCCATCAAGAAACGATATTGAATTTTATCAAATTCCTTTTCTGAATCAATTGAGATGATCATGTTGTTTTTCTTCTTTCATTCATTGATGTGGTGTATTACATTAATTGATTTTCTTGTGTTGAACCAGTCTTGAATACCTGGAATAAAATCCATGGTATATAATTCTTTTAATGTGCTGCTATATTCAATCGCAATATTTTTCAAAGTTTTTTGCATCTATATTCATTAAAGAGATTGGTCTGTAATTTTCATTTCTTGTAGTGTCTTTGGCTTCGTATTAGGGGGATGTTGGCTTCATAGAATGAGTTAGGTGGCTGTCCCTCCTCTTCAATTTTGTGAAGAGTTTGAGCAAGATTGGACTAATTCTTTCTTTTATGTTTGGTAGAATTAGAAATGTGAATTCATCTTGTCCTGGACTCTTTTTTTTAATGACTAATTCAATATCTTGTGATTGGTTTGTTGAGGTCTTCGATTTCTTCTCAAGATAATGTTGGTTGTCCATGCTTTTCCTGTTTTGTCTAAGTTATCTAGTTCATTAGCATACGGATGCTCTTGATATCCTCTCATTATCTTCTTCATTTCTGTGGGGTTAGTAGTTATGTACCCCATCCCATTACATTTATTTATTTGTATCATCTCTCTTTTGTTCTTCATCAACCTAGCTAAGAATTCATTGATTTTATTCATTGATTTTCTCAAAGAACTTCTAATTTTGTTGATTCTATTATTTTCACATTCTTCATTTCATTTCTTTCTACTCCAATCTTTGTTATTTCTTTCCTTCTGCTTGCCTTGGGGTTAGTTTGTTGTTGTTTCACTAGTTCCTCCAAGTAAACAGCTAAATCCTCAATTTTATTCTTTCTCCTTTTTCATTGTAGGTGTTTAGTGCAATAAATTTCCCTGTCATCACTGCCTTTGTGCATCCCATAACTTTTTATATATTATGTTCTCATTTTCATTCACCCTGAGATATTTGCTGATTTCTTTTATAATTTCTTTCCTGATTCACTGGTTGTTTTAGAGTGTGTTGTTAGCCTCCATATATTGTGAAGTTTCCAGCCCTCCACCTATTATTGATTTCCAATTTCATTCTACCCTAATCTGAGAAAGTGTTTTGCATAATTTCAATCTTTTAAAATGTATTGAGACCTGTGTTGTGACCCAACATATGGTCCATCCTGGATAATGATCCATGAGCACTTGTGAAAATGTATATCCTGCTGTGTGGGGTGCAATGTTCTATAAATGTCTGTTAAGTCTAGTTCATTTATCATATTTTTCAAAACCTTATTGATCCTCTGTCTAGATATTCTCTGTATTGATGAGAGTGGTGTATTGAAGTCTCCACCTATTATTGTAGAGGTGTCTACTTCTCCCTTGAATGTTGTCAGTGTTGGCCTCATGTCTTTTGGGCCACTCTAGCTTAGTGCAAAAATATTTATGATTGTTTATTTCTTCTTGTAAATTGTCCCATTCATTAAAGTAGTGTCTTTATTTGTCTCCTTCAGTTGTTTTAAATTTGAACTCTAATCTGTTTAATATTAGTATACAACCACTGCTCTTTACTGCTTGCTGTTTTTTTTTTTGAAATATCTCTTACTAACTATTTGCTTTCAAGCTATTTTTGTCCTTGTGTCTAAAGTGAGTCTCTTATAGATAGTATATAGATGGATCCTGTATTTAATCTTTTCTGCCCCTCTATGTCTTTTTATTGATGAGTTTAATCATTAATATTTAATATTATTACTGTAAAGGCAGTACTCTTCCACCATTTTGTCCTTTGGATTTTTTGTGTCATCTTTTTTTTATTCTTAATTTTTACCCTTTTAGCTACCTATACTGTTAGTTTTCATTTCTATACTCTTTATGAAACTTTTCTCTCTTGTCTTTACCCATCTGCCTGTAGCACTCCCTTTAGTATTTCTTGTAAAGTAGGTCTCATTTAAAAACTCTTTTGATGTCTATTTATTTGTCAATATTTTTAAATCTTCATCATTTTTGAAGGTCAGTTTGCTAGATATACAATTCTTCATTCATAGTTTTACTCTTTCAGTATGTTAAATATATCATATCACTGCCTTCTTGCTTCCATGTCCTCTGCTGAGAAATCTGAACTTAGTCATATTAAGATTCCATTATATGGGATGACTTGCTTTTTCTTGCTGCTTTCACAATTATCTTTGGTTTTGAAATTTGGCAATCTGATTAGTAAATGTCTTGAAGGAGGTCTATTTGGACCTGCACTTCTTGGACCTGTAATTTTATGGTAGATTTTCAATGAATATTTCTACCATCACCCTTTCTTTCCCTTTTGCCCTTCTCTTCTCCTTCTGGGACACCCATAACACATATATTAATGTGCTTCATGTTGTCCTTCAATTTCCTAAGACCCTGCTCATATTATTCCCTCCTTTTTCCTATCTGTCCTTTTGAGTATAGGATTTCAGATGACCTGTCCTCTAATTCACTAATCCTTTCTTCTGCCCCTTCAAAGCATTTGTTGTGTTTCCATTGCCATTTTCACCGCTTTTATTGTGCCTTTCATTCCCATAAGTTTTATCATTTGTTTTTGCAAACTTTTTCATTCTTCTTTTTTGTCATCCAGTGTTCTCTTTACATCCTTAATCCTTTTGCCGTATTTTCTTTCAACTCATTGAATTGATTTAGAAGGCTTGTTTGAACACCTTTAACTAGTTGTTTCAACTCCTGTTTCTCATTTGAAGTGGTTAGTTTGTTCCTTTGACTGGGTCATGTCTTTGTTGCTCCTGGTATGACTCGTGATTTTTTGTTGGTGTCTAAGAATCTGGTTTTCTTTACTAATTTATTTTAAGAGTCCTTTTCTCTCTTTTGCTTTAGGTTTTCTTGTTGAATGGCTTTGTTCTCTAACTGTTGTTTGACACTCAGTTCAACCCACTCTAGATAGCATAGCCTCTGCCCAGCTGATTGGGGTTTTTCAGCTCTTGTTTTTCTGATTCTTGCCCTGTCTATTGAAAGTTTTTGAGATTTACATTTATACGTGTGCATTGTTTCACCTCAGGAAGAAGTTCTCTTCCCTCTACCTTCTCAGGGAATGATGCTCTTCTTCTTCATTTTTAAAATGATTCTATAGACATTTTACACCTCTTTTATTACCTTTAGCAACTTTTTCCTGGAGGTTTGGCTCTGGCAGAAGGGCTCCTCAGATAGAACTTACCCCAGACAGATTCTCCTAGATAAACAGGCTCAGGACTCATGAAGGGGATATAATCAGTCTCAAGGTCCCCTGGGGATGAGACCACACCAGCAATGCACCAATCTTTCCTGTGAAGCCTCTTAATTCTATGCTTTTCATGTCCTTCCCAGCAGATGGTGTTTGTCAGCCTGCTGTTCCCCATAGGCTTAAAGTGGTACTGTGCCTTTAATTATCATTAGACCCTCTCCATGATAGGGGTGTGGTTGAGGCAGAGGCTGTTTGAATAGGGACTTAAACTGCTTCAGTTCTCCAGCTCTTGGGGTCTGAATTCTCTAAATAACAGTCATTGTTCTGGATCTTGTTCCCCCTTTTTATGTAGCACAGGGAGGAGCAGCACTTTAGCACCCTGCTCCCTATAGGCTGAAAATTCTACAAGGTTCTCAAAGAACCCCCCTTTTCCCCCTGTCAGAAGCATATTTGAGACAGTCTGGGCTCAGTTTTTGCAGGTTGAAATTGTTGTGTGTTTGAAATATTCTGGATTCTGCTTTTTGTAGGTTGAAACTACTGCTGATATTCCATCCCCTGGGATCCAAGTTCTCTGAATGAGAGCCACCCCTTGAGCTGGTCACCCTCCCTTTTTTGTCTTGGGGCAGGTAAGCCCTTTAGGGAGCTATCTCCTCCACCTGATTACCTTGCCTCTTAGTCATTCCTTAATTCCACCCTTGCCTGGGCCACGGCTGGAAATTTAGAATGCTTGCTGCTTTCTTTAATGGGATGCAAGAGAAAGAGAGAGACAGAGATAGAGACAGAGAAAACTTAAAATCTGTTCCCAGAGCCAAGCCAGTCCCCAGCCCCCCAGGTTTGCCAATCAAGAGCTGCTATTGGTACCTGGCTCTCTGTGCACATTTTCTTGGGGCATAATCCTTTTCCATATACTGAGCTCAGACAACTCCATAAACTTCTACTCTTGTGTCTTTTTCTCATCAACCCTGCCTCCTCCCCAGTGAGGGTGGGGCTAATATAGATCTCCAGGTTTCTTTCTTGTTTGAGTTGTAGATTTATCTGTGCTCAGAGCTTGTATTGAGCAGTCCAAATTTGGTAATCAAATCTTCAATTGAAGCTTGGTTGAGCTCTGCTTCCCTTGCTTGTAGCAGAGAGGTCTTCTGTTTCCCACCTGACAGATACTAGTATCAGACTGCCATGCTCTACTATAATAAACTATAAGAATTTACTTATAGTTCTGTGCTGTGATTTAACCATCTTGGCCCTCCTACTCATCCCAGGCTGGTGCACTGTGTCTGGTTATGAATATTCCCCAAAAAGTCATTACAGACAGTTTCTAGCTATTTACTAGCTGCCTTAGAGGACAAACTAAATCCCACACCTCTGTATGCGTCCATCTTGCCCTGCTTCCCTTATGTTAATTCTTGCTATATTAAATTTTTCTCAGTTGAATTCTTTTGAGAATGCAACCTGTTTTCTCCTAAGATCTTGATGAATATATTGGTTCTGCCAGACCTTATCACTGAGCATCTAGTTCATTATGGGAAGTTATTCCAAGAGATATCTATCACAGTATCATATTTTATTGGAATGAGTTAGGAATTTTCATTGGAAAAATTATTCACATCCCTAAATATTTGCAATGTATTTCAAATATTTATTTAATATTGCTATAATTTGGTGACTATTATATTAACAAGAAAGACAAATCATTAATATTTGATATAGCTGAGTTCATATCATTCTTATTTCTTATGTGGTATTTTCCCCTCAGTTATAATAAAAACAATCTTCCTTATATAAACAAAACACACATCTGGCAATGCTGATAAGTGAGCAATTGCCGTGCACAAACTCAATAGGAATATATTTACTTGCTCTCAAATATGGATTGTGTTTATATATAAAATTATGGTAAAGCACTACTGAGGAGATAACATTTACATAATTAATTACAGTACTACATAATTATTTGTTTTGCATGTGATTTTGGAAACTAGACACTGGAATATACTAGAAATTTGGTACAGTACTGCCAAATTTTAGGCACCATCTAGTAATCATAACATATTTAAGACCTAGTCATTATTAGTATGCCCATTTTACAGATGAGGAAACTGAGGACAGAGAAAGTGGGTTACTTGTTCTTCCAGCCTGTTAGCATTGGGACCTTTTACTCATCACAGATCACACTTGTAATTAAATTGGTCATTATCATCACATTAAAATTCAAATACTCTATCATACTTAAACCCCTGTAATTTAGCTTCTTATTTTCCAACTGGACTGCAGCATGAGCTCCCATATATTGTTCCTGACACATTGCCATTGTCTAATTACCCAATTTATGTTATTTCATTCCTTGTTCATCAACTTTACATTTTTTAGTTCATAGTTCATAATTATAGTCACTCCCATGTTTATATCTTCAAGTCAAACTTGCTTATATCTTCAAGTCAAACTTGCTTATATCTTCAAGTCAAAACCAATTTGTGGCATTTGTGATAGCAACCCAGCAAAACATATGCAAGATCCTTACTTCAAAATGGGACCTAAAAGTTCAATTTTGCTACAGAAATAATAACAACAGCAGCAATATACAACCAGACAGAGAACTTTAACTATTTCCTGATATTTTTGTTCTTATAGTGGTTAAGTTTCTATTTTGTTCTAAAGCCAATCAGGCCTACTGTGCACTGGATCTCAGGACCTCTCATGAACTCAACAAATCAGTCCTCAAATTGCCTACTGCTTCTCACCCATTAGCAGATCAACCTACTGACTTATAACTACGCATAGTAAATTGCACCCATTTTAAGTTTGCAGTTTGACATGTAACTATCACCACAGAGAAGAAAAAGAATGTTTCTATCCCTATGTTTCCTTTTGCCCCTCTATACTCAGTCCTCACCCCCATCTCCCAATCTGGCCCCCAGACTACCATTGATCTGCTTTTTCTATGGGTTAGTTTTAATATTGAATTTCTATATAGCTGGAAACATTGTCTGCAATCTTTTGTGACTGGCTACATTTTGTTCAGCATGATGTTTTCTCTTTCTGTTTTAGTTTTTAATACAATTTTATCATGATATAGTCACATACTATACAAAACTTCCAAAGTATATCATCAATGGCTCTCAGTATCATCACATACTTGGACAGTCACCACCACATCGATTTTAGAAAATTTTCATTACTCCATGTGTAATAACAATAATAATAATAAGATAGAATAAAAATATAAAAAACAACCAAAATATCCCAAACCCCATATTCCCCCTTTTGTTGACCCTTAGTATTGATGTGGTACATTTGTTGCTGTCAATGACAGAGTATTAATGTATTACCATTAATTGTAGCCAATAGTTTGGAATAGGTTCATTTTCTCCAAAATACCCCTCTACTATTAACTTCTTGTAATAGTGGTGTACGTATGTTCTTGTTCATAAGTGAACTTTTTTTTATATGTCAGTAACTGGTAATCACTGTCATTATCCACCAGAAGACTCACTGTGATAAACATTTTCATGCTTTCACCTCTAGCTTTCCTTCCATTGACATATATGTCTTTAAACTACCCCTTTCTACCGCATTCACTCCCAATTCAGCACTCTTAATTATACTCACAACAATGTACTACCATCACTTCTGTCCATTTTCAAATGTTCAATTTCAACCTAGTTAAACATTCTACACAAATTAAGCAGCTGCTCCAAATTCACTAGCTTCAGTCTATTTCCTCATAGCCTACATTCTAGATTTTATGTCTCTGAGTTTACATATAATTAGTTTATATTAGTGAGATCATACAATATTTGCCTTTTTGTGTCTATTTCGTTCAACTTCATGTCCTCAAAGTTCATCGATGTTGCATGCTTCAGAACTTCATTCCTTCTTATTCCTGAATAATAAAACATCATATGTATATACCACATTTTGTTTGTTTGGGTTGTTTCTATCTTTTGGCAATTGTGAATAATGCCACTATGAACATGAGTGTGCAAGTGTCTGCTCACATCCAGCTTTCAGATCTTCTGCATATAAACCAAACTGTGGAATTGCCAAATCATAAGGCAACTCTATACTCAGCTTTCTGAGGAACCATTAGTCTGTCTTCCACAGTGGCTGTACCATTTTACATCCCTACAGGCAGTGAATAGTGCTCTTATTTTTCCACATCCTCCAATACTTATGGTTTCCTGTTTGTTTAATAGCAGGCATTCTTATAGGTATGAGATGCTATCTCATTGTGGTTTTGATTTGCATTTCCTTAACAGCTGGTGAAGATGAGCATCTTTTCATGTGCTCTCTAGCCACTTGTATTTCCTCTTGAAAAAGATGTCTATTCATGACTTTTGCCATTTTTAAAAATTGGGCTGTTCATTTTTTTATTGCTGAATTATAGGATTTCTTTATATAAACTGGATATCAACACTAATTAGATATGTGGTTTCCAAATATTATTTTTTCTCATTGAATCAGTTCCTTTTCACCCTTTTGACAGAGTCCTTTAAGGCACAGATGCATTCAAATTTTTAACATTATTTGAGAAATATAACATATATTCAAAACAGCAATAAATTTCAAAGTACATTTTAACAGGTAATTATAGACCAAATTTCAAAACATGGTCTGTTACAGTTCCACAATGTGAGTTATTTTCTTCTAGCTTCTCTATGACACTGGAGACTAAAAAGAAATAATAATGATTTGGTGGTCATACTCATTTGTTAAATATTATTTTCTCATTTTCTCTGTCTTAACTCCTCCTTTAATACTTCTCCCAGTCTTTAGGGATATCTGCGTAATGACCATTCTAACTTCTTCATGTTGAAACAGGGTGTTTATATTATGGGGTTGGGGGATGCAACTCGTTAATGCTCTTGAGAGACTGGTAACTCTGGGTTTCATGGCTTATCTGGCCTAGAACCACGTGAAAAATAAGCTTAGTGAGTGAAACTCTTATAAGGTCTCTGATATAGCCCTGGGTATTCTTTAGAATTTAGAGGAATGCTGTTTGTTGGAGCTTGGTATACCATGGCAATTAGCAAAATCTAGCTGAGGCTTTTATAAGAGTAATATCCAGAATAGCCTCTCAACTCTGTTTTGAAATCTCTTAGCCACTGTTACATTTGTTTTCCTCTTTTGGGTCAGGTAGGCATTGTCAATCTCACCATGCCAAGGCCAGGCTCATCCATGGGAATCACGTCCATGTTGCCCGGGAAACTTACATCCCTGGACATCATGTCCTATTTTTGGGGGGGTGGTGAATATTTTACTTGCAAAGTTAGCCTTAGAGAGAGGAAGAGGCCACATGTGAGCAACAAAAGAGGTTCTCTGGAAGTAACTCTTAGGCATAATTATAGGTAGGCTTACCTTCTCCATTACAGAAATAAGTTTCATAAGAGAAAGCTTCAAAATCAAAGCCTTGGCCTATTAACTTGGGAGTCTGTAATGTTTGAGAGAGTATTAAGGATTTCCTAGACTGGAAAATTTATGTTCCATATTTTTTCTCCAGTCCCTCAAGGACTTTGCCAATACTTTTAAATTATCTGTCCAACATACTCTGGAATGTATCTAAGTATTAGATTAAGCTATAAAGAATGGCAAAACCATATTCCCAATCCTAAGCTCCATTATTTAGGTTGTCTAACTCTGTATTCAATTTTGAGGAGGCCTAGGTTATGTATTTTTTCTTTTATTGCTTGTGTTTTGAGTATAAGGTCTATAAAACTACCTCCTATCACTAGATCTTGAAGATATTTCCTTAAATATTCTTCTAGGAGTTTTTTATGGTACTGGCTCTTATATTAGGCCTTTGATCCATTTTTAATTAATTTTTGTATAGTGTGTGAGATAGGAGTCCTCTTTCATTCTTTTGGATATGGATATCCAGTCCTACCAATACAATTTATTGAAGAGACTATTCTGTCCCAGATGAGTGGATGTGGAGCCTTATCAAAAATCAATGGACTATAGATCTGAAGGTCTGTTTCTGAATTCTCAGTTTGATTCCATTGGTCATATGTTTCTCTTTTAGCCAGTACCTGCTGTCTTCACCACTGTGACTTTATAGTGTGCTATAAAGTCTAGGAACTGAGTCTTCCCACTTCACTCTTCTTTTTCAAGATGATTTTGGCCATTCAAATCCCCTTAACTTTTTCATTTCTGCTAAGTAAGCAGTTGGAATTTTGATTGGTATTACATTGAATTCATAGAGAAATTTGGGAAGAATTGATATCTTAATGACATTTAGCCTTCCAACCCATGAACATGGAGTGTCTTTCCGTTTATTTAAGTTTTTTTGGTTTCTTTTAGCAATGTTTTATAGCTGTCTGTGTATAGGTCCTTTACATCCTTGGTTCAGTTAATTTCTAGATGTTTAATTCTTTTAGTTGTTATTACATACGGAATATTTTCTTGATTATCACCTCAGTTAGGTTATTACTAGTGTACAGAAACCCTACTGATTTTTGTGCATTGATCTTGTATTGCACCACTGTGTTTAACTCATTTATTGGCACAAGTATTTTGTGTTAGGATTTTTTCAGGATTTTCTAAATGTTGTTTAATGCCATCTGCAAAGAGCAAAAGTTTCTTTCTTTCTCTCTGATCATCATAATATTTTTGAGCTCTATCTATGTTGTTGTGTGCAGCAGTAGTTAATGTCTTTTTAGCTAGTTGTTTTATTGCATTGTATCGACATTAAACAATTTTTCTACCTTTTCCAATGTGGACGGGTAGTTAGTTTACTTCCAATTCTTAGCTTCTATGAATAAAATTCAATGGATAATTTTGCACCTATCTCTCTGTGGTTATATGTTTTTTTTTTTATTTCAGTAATATACCATACCAAAGAGAGGAATGTTGGCCTTATAATAAATTGTCAAAATGTTTTCTAAAATGAATGTAACATTTTACATTCCTATCGGAAAGAAGGGTGTAAGCATTTTAGTTGCTTCACAACCTTACACAATTTGTTTTAATCAGTCGTTTTGATTTTAACCAAACTAGTTGTTGTTTTAGTGTGATCTTTTAATTTGTATTTCCTTGCTGACTATTGTTCAGCATCTCTTTATGTACTAATTGATCAAATGTACTTCTTGAAATTTCTGCTCAAATCCTTTTCCCATTTTTAAGAGTCGTTTATGTTCTCTGTATTGATTGTAAGAATACTTTATGTATTAAAGATATAAGCTTCTTAAAAATATTTTTTCTTCCTATATGCTGCCTGCCTTTTCATATGCTATGTGGTGTTTTTTGAAGAGCAAGCATTCTTAATTGTAATGGAATCTAATTCACTATTCTTTCTTTTACATTTCATGTGTTTTCGGTCCTTCCAAGAAGTCTTCACCTACCTCAATTTTTTAGGCTACTTTACTCTTCAAATTTCCAATCTAAGATGGTTGTGGTTAGGTCTACATTCAGTAAATTTGATTTTTGTTTGCAAGGGTCAAGGTTCATTTTTATTCATATGAATATCCAGGCAATTCAGCATTATTTGTTCAGAAAAAAACGTATTATTTCCCCATTGAATGATATGCATGTCAGTTGAAACGTGTACCTGTCCCATTTCTCTACTCTCAAGTCTGATTGTTTTTGTTTGTTTGCTTGTTTGTTTTTCAGTCTGTATGGCTGTGCTAGTACAACTATCACACTTACTTGATTAATGTAGCTTTATAGTTTTCCGTATATCTTGAAATCAGGTAGTATAAGTCCTTCAGCATTTTTCTTGTTTTAAAATTGTTTTGGGTAGTTGAAGTGTTTTGTATAAGTCAGCATATCAGTTTCAACAAAATTGCCTGGTGGGATTTTGATTAAAACCTTATTGAACCCATTGATTGATTTGATATAATAAACTTCTTAACCATACAGAGCCTACCATTCTTTGAAATTGATATATGGGTTCATTTTGTCAGTTTTTTAAAAATAACTCTCAGTAATGTTTTGTAGTTTGCAGTGTGCTGGTCTTAAGTTGACCCTAAACATTTTGTGGTTTTCAAGATAATATATATTATATATATTTTTTCATTTTGAATTGTTTGTTGTTTGTGTATCAAAATGCAATTGACTTTGGATATTAGATAGTGTGACCTCGATGAATGTATTTATAAGTTGTAATAGCTTTGGTTTTCTATGCACATTTCATATCATTTGCGAATAAAGACAGCTTTATTTCTTCCTTTCAAATATTTTAACCTTTCTTTTCTCACTGAATTTCTCTAGCTGAGATCAACTGCTATTAGAAATAAAGTATTCATGCTTTCAGTATTTGTTTGACATGGTCAGGCACTGGGAATTGGCACAGGTCTCTGGTATGACAGGTGAGAACTCTGTCACTGTGCCCTCATTGCCAGCCCTGTGTTGTTATATCTGACAATTATAGTTGGATATTCCTTTCTTATCAGTCTGGTAATCTCAGAGTTTGAATGATTTATGTTAATGTAATTAGTAATAGTGCTTTTAAGTTACCATCTTGCTTTTTTTCTCTATCTCTATCCTTTCTTCCTTTTTTCCTCTTTGTCTATCTTATTTGAGATTATGTACGTTCTTTTGATATTCTATTTTATGTTTTCTATTGACTTTTCTCTTTTCTGACAAATTGTGGTTAGCAATTTCTGTAGCAAATTGTTTATTTATTTTAATTATCTGAAAACATTCCATATAATTTTGCAGATTACTCTTTCAGAATTTTGTAAATTTCTCTTGGTTCTGTTCATATTTCCTATTACATTTATAATTTTGTTTATCTGTCTTATCTCATTTTCATAAGCACTCTACTGCTTTTCCCCTAAGAATCAATTCTTAGGCAAATTAAACAAACTAATTCATTTCTTTATTATTATTTTCTTCTGTTTTTCTTAGTTTTATTATTGTTTTCTTTGTCTAAGTTTTTTTATTTGAATTGATAATGCAGATTAATTCATTTTGTTCAAGAGAAACACATGGCCTTAAACACTGATTAAAACTAATGGCCAAAAATGCATATGATTTTTAAAAAATCTCCCAATTCAAGGTGTAACAAAGAAACCTTTTAAATATTTGTTTTAATTTGTTAAGTTGCTAGAATGCAATTTACTAGAAATGGATCAACTTTTATAAAGGGAATCTATTCGGTTGCAAGTTTACAGTTCTAAGCCTATAAAAATGTCCAAACTAAAGCATTCAGGTATAGATACCTTAATTCAAGAAAGGCTGATGGGTCTGGAATGCCTCCGTCAGCTAGGTAGGTACGTGGCTGACATCTGCTAGGGTCTTTGGCTTCTGGTTTCAAACAGCTTCCCCAGGGACATTTTTTTAATTCATCTCCAAAGGTCTCTAGCTGTGTGGGCTCTGTCACTTCTGATCTCCAAACATCTCTGTCCTTTATGAACTTTCTCCAAAATGTTTCCTCTTTTCAAATATTCCAGTGAACTAATCAAGACCTACCTTGAATGGGTGGAGTCACATCACATTTAATTAAAAGGTCACATCTACAATTGGGCACATTGCATCCCAATGGAGATACTCAAACCTAAAGTTTCCACCCTGCAACATTAAATCAGGCTTAAAAGAAATGGCTGTCCCCAGAAGAGTGGTTGAGGATTGAAACATTACTTTTCTGGGCTACATAACAGTTTCAAACTGGCATATATCCTCTGAAAATCTTAGTAGTGCTTATTTCATTTAATCAGTAAAATGACCACTTTTGAAGGAAAGTTTCAGATACAACTAATTTAGAACTGCTAAATAAATAAATGGATGTAGCAGCCTAAAAATTCATTGTCATTACCTTCCATTTTCCATTTCTACAAAATGAAAATGTTGCCAGTCTCAATAGTTAATTGTGATGAATATAGAAGATAAGCCCTAAGATTAACAGTTGTTGTAGTAGTCAAAGTGACAGCACTAGTACCAGTAGCCGTAACAGTAAACACTTCTATGTCACTTAACAATGTGTCGTACGATACTTCCTGTTTGATACCGTAATATGATTTTCTTTTCCTTTTCAGTTAAACCATTTCATGAATCTAACAATTATGCTATATAATTAAGTTGCAAATGAATTGATTATTGGCAATTTTTACTTGAGAATTCTATCAGTTTAATGATTTAGTAAAAACATGAACTTTCACCATATTTCAGAAAATATTATTGATTTATCTAATATCCCAAAGAAAATCAGAATGAGAACTCAAATTTCCTCTTTCTCAGCTTTGCTTATCCTTGACGTATAGCTTCATTAGTTCTTTAAAGATATGTTACTTGTGAAATTATATTTCTGTCAACTAGTGTCATTCATTCCTGGTTCCATGTCACTCTAAAGTAATATAGTCCATGACAATCTTCTGACAGAATTTCAACTATCAGTCTCCTACTCTCATTACTACTGCTTCCCTTCAACCTAATTAAAGAATTATACATTTCATCAGATCAAATGCATTCTTTTCTGTTTTAGCTGTCTTTGGCCCCTTTGCCTGCACATAATAGTGCTATAATTTTTCTCCAAACTCATCTGCTTTAAACTCCTATTTTCTCCAGAAGCAGGAGACAGAATATCTTTGCTTTGTTCTTTGAAGACAAGTTATAATCTAAATACCAAGATTCTTAAAAGGACTTTCAACAATTTCTATCACATAGTATATACATTATAACATTGTATAATAACACAAAATTACCAGATTTTAAATATAAAGGGATACTGACTGTAATTTCAATAATACTTTAACTTTTGGATTCATATCTTTTAAGAACATAAAAAGACATAAATGTAAATGATGAAATATACTGATTTATCTAACTAGCTCACAATTTTATGTTTCATTGAGTATTAGAGTGTAGATATGCATTTGTAAGCATGACGTTTGTATTTACTTCATATTGTTGCTATTGTGATTTCTTGATTTGTTTACTTGGATGTTTCCTACAGAAGATATTCAAGCCAAGTTAGAAGTAGTTGTCTATTGGTATTAGAGTCCTGGAGAGTGTTTTTATATTTATATTTGTATTTTTTAAAATTTTTAGATAGATAGCTCTAACAACCTTCCTAAGAGATCTATATAAGATGTACAATTGGGATAACACCAAAAAGATGCAATTTCTCTTCTTAACCTTCAATTTGCCAGTCAGTATTATCATAAGGATTTAATAGTCCTAAAATTGTCAAATAGAAAAATTTATTTATACAGAGTTACTCATATTGTAGATATCTGTAATGGCTTTATAAGGGTTTCCAGTAACTTAATAACTTGAAAGCAAAGTTGGAATATATTAGATCCAAGCCACACATCACATATTTGCTGTAGATAGTAGATGTTGGTCTGCTGATGGAGAGAATGTTCTCTTCCTACAAGTTGCTATTGAGTGCTTTCGTCAATAGTGCTAGAACAATGGACAGTTACCGTCCTCAGTAGCACCCTCCTCTGTCCCTCACCGGCGAGGCACACTGTAATAAGTTAAAAGGAGGGCTTTTCTTACAGTCACGCTGCCTCAGGATCTCCCAACCCCGTTTTGTAACCTAAGGAGCTGTGCATTGTCATGACGCCACAGTACCTTGGACTCTATTGTTAGACCCTCCATGAGCCTCCTGACAACGGCTTATACAAGATAAACAGCTTCTCCCTTTCATTCCCATGGACTAGTGAGATTCAGGCCCCCACAAAAGTGAAAGACAAACTCCCCACTCCCTGCCCCTGCTTGTTTGACCATCTGCTCCACCTCTTTAACACCAGGAAGCCAGAGTCCCCAGGTCCGCCGTGTCCCTCTTGTTCCCCAGCTGCTTGATTGAGTTCGAGCTCCTGATTTGTTTCCCGGGGTGATCTTGCGAGACGTGCGGCTCCTCTCTGCTCTAAGACCTGTGAGCGCCAGCAAACTTTTCTTTCATGCATCTGTGGTGTCACTTGTCCTAGCCACAGCTGATCGTCCCTGTAAAGATCCTTACCACTCAAGCACACACACACATGCACACATCTGTGACAATGCCCCAGCTCTAGAAATTATGTCTTGACACATAATTAATGCCAATAGGGCTGTTCTCTCCTGAGTTGCTAAGTCTAAGATGTCTCAACTGGAGAGGGTTTGCACATTGTTCATCACTGTGCTCAAGGCGGGAAGGAGAAGGAAGAGCAGGAGGAAGAGGAGGAGGAAGTAAACAAGCACTATTCCTGAGTCAGTATTTGCAAACATTATATACAGGCCTGGTGACTACCAAATTAGCTTATACTGATTCAGTAAGGTATTCCCCAAGTCTGTTATTTCATGATATTATAAAATAAGGGGTGCTAGAGGTTTCCAACGCTGCAATAATCACTCTTCAAATTTCTGTTTTTTTCATGGACAAATTAAATCTTAACTCCAAGCTCTTTTTTACATTATCTTTGGATGTCATCTATATTTGCAAATTATACTTTTAACCTGAGAGCAATACTGGGAGTGAAACTTAGCCATACTTAAATCACCAACAGCATTGGTGGAAACAAACACAAGCTACATGTGTAAGAATTACATGATGAAAAGCAGTAGTTTTGCACAACAGTTCAAAATGCTGTCAAGCAGCCCGAATCATTAGAGGGAAGTCAGCACCTTCTGTATTATTTAAGAAGGTGTGAGATTTATTTGTCTGCTATAGATAGCAGTGATTATAATACTATAGCACTGAGGGAAAACATTAGAAATTTGCAAATATCTCAGGTATTTTTTTCAGGGAAAATATTTTTGTAATTTTTTTTAATGCTGAGAAATAATGTCTTAATAGTTACATAGTAAACATTAATATGGAGAAAGGAGTTGTTGATACCACATAAAATTTCAAAAGCTTGCTGGTATCATTTAATAAAATAAAATATTTATGATATAAACTAGAAAAACTGATTGGGGTTTTATAATGTATATGCAGTCCTTACTTCTAGGTCACCAGTTCAAATGTGGTTCAGGTTTGTAATGACAAAAAGTCATTAACTCCAATGAATTTTGTGGCCCATGTGAAATGAATCTGTATCTTTAGTCTTGACTGCAAAATCTACTCTGATAATTGGAATAAAATATGATTCTCATATGAAAGGCTAAGACATGCCTCTGACCTTTCATCCTAACGTATATTACTGTCACATATCCGGATGATGACTTTTACACAAGAATAAGAAAGTTTCCGTATGATTTCTACATACATAAAGATCTTGGCCCAGTTAAAAATCTTGAGTTCAAATTTGCTAAAGGCAGGGGAACTATTGTCACGTGTGTAATTTAAATATCATGTATCTATTTTAGAAATTTAGGATTATTTCTTTTGTCATGTTTTTAATCTATATTATTTTTATTTTTTGTGAGAGCATTTGTAGGATCACAGAAAAATCATGGAGAAAATAGAGTTCCCATATATCTCTCCCACACACAGAGTTTTCCCTATTATTAACATTTCATATTGGTTTGGTAACTTTGTTCCAATTGATGAAGTAAAATTATTATAAGTATATTATTAAATAACATTATATTCAATAATATAATAATATTATATTATTAAATAGCTTACATTAGAGTTCATTCTTTATGTTGGACAGTTCCATGGGTTGTTTTCTTTACTTCTTTTTTTAAATTCTGGTAACATATACACAATCTAAAATTCCACCTTTAACCACATTCAAATATATAATTTTGTACTAATTACATTCACAATGTTGTGCTACCACCATCCTCATCTATTAACAGGATTATTTCTTGAAAGCAGAGTTCATATATGTATATATATGTGTGTATATATATATATATATACAATTAAAGTAAAAAAATTAGAAAACAATATGACTGAGATAATGCTTTATCTGAGGTTCAAGAGGCTACTGAATCTTGACGATGATCACCTATAATATGAAAATTTCTACTCAGCTAGGCAGGCCCAGAAATAATATTTACACTTTTCCCTATTGTAATCAGGCTCTGATGAATTTGACTAATATTAACCAAACCACAAAGTAATTCATCTATTTGCCAAAAAATGTGTAATCGTCATGTGTCCTTTGAAATCCATCTAACCTTTAACAAAAATGCGAACAGATGTAAGTGACATAATACATACCTATCAATTGTAAAGTAGTACTGGGCAATTTACAATAATATTATTTTTAATGTTGACAAGAGCTACTTTTATTATTTTCTTTACTTGACAAATAAAGAAACTAACTTTTAACCGGGGTAAATGTGCTCTGAAGTATACATACAAATTGGTAGACTAAAACAAAAATGATTGTTACCATTAACAGAGTTGCTTGGTGAATGCTTACTCAGATAAAAAATATGTTGGGAGAAATTATGAGATTAATACATGAAGCAGCAATAACTGATGGATGGATGAGAGTACCAGCGCATTTTAATGTGACATATTGCTGATGGTCTCCTCTAAAATTTTTCTGAATTACATGCTCACCCACTTCTGATTTCAACCTTTCTCTCTAAATGGCAGTGCTCTTATAATTTTTGTACATTTTGAATTGAACTCCGTGAGTGTGTTTTTAGTTGACCTTCTTTAGATTCATTACAGATAGTTATTATTGGCTAAAATATGTGGATTTGGCAGTATAACAGAATGTGTCTTTATGTACATCTTGGTTTTTCACATCATTCCTAATTGTATATACGAAGCTGGATGTTTCCTTGTTTTGATTCTTTGGAAGACAAAGTTTACTACTTATTAAAAGCACACTGCTTTTCTATGGTGAGATGATAATGCACTAAATGTTGATTCTGGGGACCCTGTATAAAACACAGTCTGAAATTGACAAAGATCATGTAGTTAACCCTAGAGCTTTCCTATCTCAAATTTTCTGTATTTGTGAATAAAATGGCCATTGCTGTTTCAATTTTCACTATATATCATGGATACAGTAATATAATATGTACTATCTTGGTTCGTTTTCACTACAAACATGTGACTTTACAGCATTCTTCCTTTGTACATGAGAAAAATATAATAAGATTGAAATGCTGAGGAATTTTTTATGTGATGTAGGTTTTGTATGACAGAGACGGATTTTGTTCCCATTCTGTCTTAAACTTAATGATCTTTCTAATAATGGATATTGCACTTTATTTAATATCAACAAGTTCTTTGTAGATTTCAAGCAATATTCCAATGTACATAGATAATTATTAATTTTAATATACAGTAAAACTCCTATCTTTCAATATTTAAGTAATAATGGGTTTTTCATTTTAGTAGGTGATCTTGACTATAGTTTGAATATTTATCAGTGTGAAATTAATTATGATACTGATTTTTGAGTCTAGAAATTCAATGCAAACTTTGAAACATCATTTTATTTTAAATTTAACATACTTAATGTCCACAAACATTGCAGAATTTATTTTATTAAATTATTTTAATGTTATTTATTAACTTAAATTCTTCATATATGCACACAATATACATATTACTTTATAAATACATAAAACTTGGTTTTGAATATAACTATGCTTTTCTTCATTTTTACTGTGTGTTGTTTCTTTGTCCCTTTTCATATTTGGTGTTCCCATTCCTTTTATCTTCATGAGATTATTTCCATAATCCACTCCATTTCTTAATCTATATTAACATCCTACAACTAAATTTGAACTATTTTTCATGTACTTCTCAGCTATTCAAATGTATGTTTCTTTTATATTAAAACCCCATGCATTTCCAAAATAATATCTACTGTTATTGAATATTATCCTTTCAGAACAGTGCTAGTTTTCTTTGCTAACTACATTAAGTATTATTACTTTTTTTTTTTTGCTAAGAGTATTTTCACCTTTATTTATAAATGAGATTTTCAGGCAGATAGAAAGATAGATGATAGAGAGATAAGTGGGTAGGTAAATAGATAAATATTTAGACAGATTTTATTTCAACACTATTAGATTTTGGTAGCAACATTTGGCTAGTTTCCCAAAGTGAATTCAAGAGTATTAAATCATTTCCTAGACCCTAGAATAGTTTATATAACTATAATTATTTAAAGATTAGCTAAAACTTAGCTGTGGACCCCTTTTAAAAATGAGTGAAATTAAGACCAGGCCATTCTCTAATTTAATGATCTCTGACTGTTATAATCAGATATCAGTCTATTAAGGTTCTTATATAGGTGATCTGAGGTTTCTCAGATTTCTCTAATATATCCATGTAAGTCCACTTTTCATTCCTTTGGAACATTGAAGTTAAGCTTCTCCTGAGGTTTTTTTTTTTTTTTTTTTTTCTTTTTGCATTTTGCAGTCTCTTGACTTTAAAGGACTTAATTTTGTATAGTGATTGAGTATACTTGGGGCTTGGAGCCCCAGTTCTGAACTGGATTTACCTTGATATTTTTCACTTCACCCCAGAACTCTCTAGTTCTATTGCCATCAAGGTGATTGCTCCATGTCACCAGAAATCATTAGAAACCTTAGGCTAAATGACAACTTTTGTGCTAAGAATGCTTCCAGGGATTTTTGTTTTCTTTCATTTTGTTTTGTTTGCTTTCCTTTATGAATCCTTCCTTACAATAATAACTAATTATGTACTCACAGAATAATTTATTTAATTGAAAGAGTGTGTAGTCTATCATAGTGCTAGTTGTTAGAAATTCTCAGGAATGTCTTATTTATTTAATAGTAATGAGCATATCTTAGTGATTTCTTTCGAATGGTATTGAATTATTATCACATTATGTAACTTGTAAGATCCTGACACCAAAGCTAGTACTTAGTACTGTTTTGAGATGAAAGAAGTCATTAACTTTTGTACTCCAATCATGAA
The DNA here is from genome assembly GCA_004026745.1 of Myrmecophaga tridactyla. Taxonomy (NCBI): domain Eukaryota; kingdom Metazoa; phylum Chordata; class Mammalia; order Pilosa; family Myrmecophagidae; genus Myrmecophaga; species Myrmecophaga tridactyla. The sequence continues at coordinate 19,697 of PVIY010012482.1, read as the reverse complement.
TGAAACATACTAAGCAGGGCTGAAGTTAAGGACCTTCTGATTCCAGACCAGGAAGCAAGGAATCTGAACCTAAGAACCTAAGAGATGTCCAAATAGTCAGGGACAAGTAATTGTCTTATTATTTGAAATCAGAGAATGACGTTTTCAAAAGATGGAACTAAACTGAAACTGGAAAATGGGAGGAGAGAGACACACTCAGATCAAGCTTTGTACATGCCACCTACTGCCTGTATCCAAAAAGATACTATTACATGGATGCACTGTATACTGGTCTGGCTTTGAGTTCTAGGGAGTCAAACATGGAGGTGTAAGTGGAAAGAGAGAGAAAGCTACTACTCCATAGGATTGTAAAAATCAGTATTTAAATTTTAATTTAATTTAGCACAAAATGAAAGACTGTGGCAGCCATGAAAATGCATCATTAATATATTCTGCTGTAGGGTGCATTACTAACTGACGTAATTGATTGCTGCCCCTGAATCCAGTACCACGTGTGTGCCGAGGCCATGCTTCCCATGGTTCATTCCCAGCCAGTGATGTACTAGTGCAGATTCTTAGAGAAACTTCCTCTGAAGGCCTGGCAGAACACTTTTTTGGGGGGTGGGGTGGGGGGAGTGATACTGCTGTCTGAAACTCTTACCCAATCCTCCTTCATTCACTCTCCACTTTCATTGATGTAAGACATGGATCAGAGTTTCTGCTTATTCTCCTTTTCCCCCACAATGAATGTTTGCCATCTAATCTTGTATTTGTATGTGATTCTTGATGGGCTTGAACTTATATAACTGATACAGAGAATAATCGAAGGAAATAACATGTATCATGGTGATTTGGGTCTAACTACCACACAACCTGGTGGGTGTAGCAGGCACCAGTCTGAGTGATAGGTGCTGACAGGGAGCACATACCTTCTGACTTTATGGTGTCAGCCCAATAGGTAAACATTTCATTAGTGGTGAAATGGGAACATATTTTGGCAGAAAAGAATGCCCTTGCAGGTGTGATGTTTCTTTCATATTCTTAAAAGATATGGGAAGGATAATCCCTACAAAGGCAGAGGTATTGGCTAGGTACTGCTAAATTGTACTGATGCCCTGTAGAGTGATAATTAGAACCTGGACACTTTTGGAAAAAAAAAAGACATATGAACAGGCCTTTACCTCCTTCAGTGAAGGAGCAGACCCAGCTGAGTGGAAGGCTGAAAGATCTGATAGTCACAGGTCTCCATGCACATTTGCTTTCTCTACCAAGACCCTTCTAAAAGACAAAGGTCAGGCTCTTGGTTGGAAAACTGGGATTCTGAAACATGAGTTGAGGTCATTGGAGTGAAGCCCCTGAGGATGTTGGGCTACGATACCACCAACCCCCAAGTATTTTTAAAAAGCAAAATAAAAATTTAAATCAACTTGTAATTCTATGCTCTTATAAAATGTTCATGAATGAGGGAGGAAAAAGAGACAACAACAAACATAGAACAGATAAGAATTATTGTTAACATCCTTTTGCTAAAGAAAAGAAAAACTTCTAAACAGTGTGTATTAGTCAAAATACAAGTAAATAAAAAGAAAACAAGTGGGAAGAAGCAATGGTGAACAATGGAATTGATGAAATACATTGGAAATTTAAATTTCATACTAGTTCTCAAAAATAATACATTTGCAGTGTTTACATTTCCCTAGTGGGGACTAGGACAGGGTATTTAAATAGATATTAAAATGTTAAAAGAGGCTTTCTTTTTTGGAGTTGGAGAGAAATCATGATTAATAGTAGACATTAATAGACAAATTTATGCTTAAATGTGTATATTAAACTTTAAGAGGAGCCACCTGAAAGAATAAAAGCAAAATCCATAGATTTCATGTATAGAAAATAAGAAATTAAGGAGAGATGATACCAATCTTATTATGGAAAGTAGAAAAGTTATTTTTAAAAGGGAGAAAAAAGGCTAAAACCCTACAATATTTAAAATTTATTTTTGATAAATGCACATCTGAAAGTAGAGATTTTGTAATTGAATTTTCAAAATATTGTTGTTAGACACCAAAATGAATCCCAGTATCATCAATCTGTGACCTAATTCTTAACATTTGTGAGTTTTGATATTCTTCTCTGTAAAATAGTGATAATGAGATCACCTTAAAGACTCCTTCTAAGGATCGATTATGATGTATTCAAAGCGCAGTGCCTAGTGCATATTAGGGACTTGAATAAGTAGTTTGATAAGAATATTTTGTTCATTAGAAAATGGTAACACAATTCAGATTCGGAGTAATAATTCATGTAACCATGGCTCATTTTCTGTTTATGCGGCTTAATGAAGGCTTAATTTAATTTGGTTGGATATAAAAAAATCTAATTTTGTTCAGAGAAAATGATTATCTTAGGGGAAATTGTTGAATCCCAGGGTTGAATAGTTTATCACAGGGAAAATTATGTATGACTTTGCTAAAAGATAGCAACCTGCTGTTTATGTATTTAATAGTCTTTGGTCACAGAGTAACTCATGTTTGGTACTTGGCCTTGCTTTCTCAGAGGAAGAATCAATGAGAATGAAATTGTTAACAGGATTATGTGGTTTAGTCATTTAAAGGTGTTGGACAGCACATCTGAAGGAATAAAGTGCTTTTAAAAATTATTCACAAAAACTAAATATTACATTTTATTCTTGGAAGAAGCCCCTATTTACATCCTATGAATACTTTCTTTCCATTTAACTTATGACTTTATTTCTTCTTCTTGTTTGAATATTAGGCTTAACTATTGATATTTTCTCTAAAAACTTTGAAGGGTAACTTAGAGGGATTTAATTTATTTATTTAACTTAGAGGGTGGGGTGTGGTATAATCTTAGAGAGGTCTGCTGAGAAATATATAATAAAAATAAGCTCTATAGCTATATTTAATTACAGAGATTACATAGAAAATGGCATATATGCTTGTGAAGAGAGAGAGAGGAAAGAATAGGAAACTGAGTAGGACTAACTCCCTAAATCTTTTTATTTCCTATTTTTGCTCTTTTCAAAGAAAAAGGTCCTAGTCGAATTTTAGTACAGTCTGCCCTGTAATTCAAATGTTAACTTCCTTAAAAGTTGCTCTGGAAATTCTGGAGCTTTCAAAGCACTGTTTTAGTTTGGTAACTATGGATTATCATCTTCTTTTTTAAAGCCCCCAAACATTCAAAATACATCATGATCCTAATATATCGTGACTCCCAAACAAATTAAGTGTAACAGCTACTTAACATCCCAACACCTTGTCTTGCTCCTGTACCTCTTCCTAATTAGCCTAAGTGAGACGATTCATTAATAATAATACATCTGCAGGGCAGGGTTTTAAATATTCAATTCTAACGCTAGCAAAGGGGCTGTTGTTCCCTTTAAATCACTGGGCAAGAAAACTCCAAAATCTCAACCTGAAATTCTCCTGCAAGGCTAATCCATGTACCAAATGTCATATCCCTGAATTCCTACAAAACAGAGACAGAGGTATATACAGCTTTGTTACTTGGGTACTTTTCCAAGGAAAAGGAAAATGAGTTAGGTAAGAAGGAAAACAAATACAATCACAGAGTTGCCGGCAGCTTCACAAGCATCACAACTGACTGATTTGTCACTTAAGCATCATTGGAGAGACTATATGGAGCCACCCTGGATGAGAGCATTTGATCAGGAAGAAAATGGAAGGGCAATTTATCTGTTGTCTCCTTGTAGTTTCTATCTTTCAGTGGTAAAGTTTCACCCCATGGGACATAAATCTGTCGAATCACAGCTTAGTTAATGTACAATGGGTATAATTAATGAATGAGATAGCCAAGGAAATTATGGTACATTTCCATTAGATATAGTGTAAATACACAGGTTTGCATGCATCTGTCCTTCTGCTGTCTCTGGAGCTTTGCCTTGAAATGAAAAAGTATTGGGTGTTAGTTAATGATGTTATAAATTACTATATAAAATCTGAGATAGTTTAAGATTATACTGTGTGAGTTAAAACAGTACTTATAGGGCTGATATTTATAGTGAAAATTTCTAGAGGACAGAAGAGTAATGAGAAATATAAACTTAGATAATCAAAGATGAAGGTAGACAAGATAAGGTGGAAAGAGAAAAAAATTGAGAAAAATTCTAATTATAAATATTGATTCTACCTGTTTAGTATGTCTGTCGTGTATTAGAAACAGTGCTGTGTTACTAACCAGTTGTGAATTACTGATTTCATCAACTAACCTACCTTGACTTCTACTGGTGTATGATAGTTTTGGACAGGTGAATTCCAAGACCAATTCCTACATCTCTGTTAATATCTATCATTTTCTTTAAATAATTGGAATACTCACTCAGATTATTACCCTATTTTGTAAAAATTAAAAAGGCACCCATTAACTGTCTCCAACATGTCTTTGTTGTATTATCTATCAATCCACAGCCCAGGTCAACTAATGTTCTCTGAAGACTTCCTGATACAACAGATGGTTTTTCTTCAGGTTATTTCCACATCTGGGACTGACGAGGTTATATTTCCAAAGCGTCTTTCTCTAGAACACCTTCCCACAGTCCTTCAATAGGATTTAACTCTTTCCTTTCCCTGCATTTTCATGGTAGTTCATTTATATATTTATGAGACCACGAGTCACAGTCTGTCTGATAATAAATTATAGTCATATCATATTTTTAGTACAGTTAGTATACTAGAGCACTTAGGAAGTGCTCAATAAACATATGTTAAATTAAATTAATGTTGAAAGCAAGTGATAAAACTAGTAAGCTCAATTGCCTTTATTGTTTTTATTTTCTAGCTGGTAGTTTTCTAGTGTTATTGCTATTTATGTTTTCTAACATATTTCTATTCTTTTTTTTCTCAAATACCCACCTTACATAGAATTGTATTTGAAAATAGAAATTTTAGAAGAAAATAATTTGAGGTTATTATAAAGTGTCATAAAAATAACCTCTGACACACACTCTTTGTTGAAAAATAATTTAGGACTAGAAATCTAATGAGACATAAGAATGAGTAGAAGCATAACTGAATTATGGCAATGCTTTGTCTTTCTCTTTGTTGTGACTGAATTTCACCTTTGGGAAAAAGAAAAGTAACTGGATATAAATCTATTGTCCTTTCTCCAATTCTAATAAGAAGAGAAAAAAGAAATGTGATTGTCTGCACACAGGTAATAATACATGTGGAATGAGCCAATGAACATTTCATAAGACATTAGCCTGGTATTTTTTAGACTTATTCTATATAATTTTGGGGAAAACAGCACATCTGATAGGGAACAATATTTATAGATTTATATGTAAAATGGAATGTTAAGCCCAATAATTATAAAGCACTAAAATAATGACTCAATATCTAAAATTTAGGTTACCACGATTGGTGAAGTTATGTGAGAGCAGAGATACTGTGTAAGCTATTGATAGTTAATAAGTTTCAGGTAAAAGAACGCATAAGGAAATTTCTCTAAAACTTTTAATTTTTAAATAAAAATGAAATGTAGTTACGAATGAGAATTCTTAAGTCATAGCAATTACTTCTGGTTAAATTGAGTATAATTCACAGAAAAAGAATGAAACAACTTTGTAAACTCTTAAAACCACATATTTTCAACCACTGAAAAAATGACAGGAGGAAATTACTGATAGCAATTTCTCATTGCATAATATTCCCAAGACTTATATTATTCATTCTGAGTATTATTACAATGTATGTAGTCCTTCTCTGTGATTAAATAGTATCTGAATAGAGAGAAGATTGGTCCGAAGATGCTGTAAAATCCTGCCCTGTTAATATACCCCATGGATGGTGTTAAAGTTGACATTTAGTTGTGCTTATCTAAAGCTTCCCATCTTGAGGTTAATGAAGAGATCCTGACAGCTTTTCTGCAATGCCAGTAGAGAACTTTAATGACTAGAGATTAATCAGTTTCCAAGGCAGCAATCTTTAGGGACTTCTACCCCATGAAGGCAAAAATGTATGCCACCAAGCAGAAACTAAAAGCCAGGCAATGAGCCCTTTTGCTCCTTGGAAATTGCAGGGGAAAGGCTCTGGATTTATTGGTGCATTCAGTTAATTAAAATAGCCAGGATTTTCATTTTCTTCTCAATATAAATCACTATTGAGAAAAGCATCTGCCACCTCTGATATTTCCTAGGTAATAAATTTAAATGAATTAATCATTCAGCATATTCAGAAATTCTGAAGTGTGATAGGTACTTGCCAGTGGACTGTAGAATCCCTGGCTCATTGATTTTTAGGTGCCAAAGGAGATTGGAGAGACAGTGCACTGATTTAAAGAGAAATAAAATGTTCTAGATGGTTTTGCCCATTTATTTGTACACCTCTAATCAAACACAGATTACAATATTACAAGAACATAGTACTACAATAGCATTAGTGTAATGTATTCTGGATCTGGGCTTTAAGTTTATAATGCCACCATGTTTTTGAACTATTCCTGAACTTGAATTTAATTTTTGGTAGAAAACCTTTAGAATTCAGATATATTATTAATCAAGCCAAGTTTCTTAAAACTAAGGTGACTGTATCATTTATCTTAAAACAGGGCCACTTTTGAAGTTAAACAAGGTATGTTCAATAAATTAGGTCAAAGTAAAAGGATAAAACATCCATGGTCAGTCAGGGACATATGGTCACCCTGCCCAAAACTGAAATATTAATAAATATGCATTCGTCTATCAGCAGGAGTATGCCCAATTCCTCAAGAGCATTTTTTATCAAGTATAAGCTAAATTGCTGTAACACAGAAACAAAAATGTACAGATTCTTACGTAAGTGCTCAGATGTAGGCAAATGGTTCAAGATTTTCAGGGCTATCGATCTTTTTTGCCCAATATACTTTCAACTTCTTGGTCTTCTTGGTTAAATGGGCTCACCAGCATCAAGACTATGTTCTAGTCTAAGAAACTGGACAAAATGTTTCTTACAAAATGTTTCTACAAAATGTTTCTTGTAAAAGTAATACTTTTAAGGAAATGCCCCACAATGTGCATACTTCATTTCTACTCACATTTTAGGAGAAAGATCTTAGTCTCATGGCCACATGAAGTTGGTTAGTCGTATGCCCTGCTAAAATGTGGATGTGGGTAATGGTGGTTATTTTGTTATTAGAAGAACAGGAGTTTGGATGCAGGGGACACTTAGCAGACTTTGAACGAGAGTGTTTCTCAAACATGGTACAATGACAACTATCATCAGAATTCCATGGAATGCTAGTTAATGTATATCCCAGAGCACTGTCCCTGATTTTCGGAATCAACATCTTTAAGGGAAAGAATCAGCAATGAGATTTTATGACCAACCTTAGGAATTGGTCCTTAGGAAATTATTATGGGCATGATGGTTTGTTAATGATTTCAAGTACATATTATAGGATTGGGACTTTACTTTTAGAATGATTTTTTTTCCATATCATAGCTCGTTTTTATTTGAACAAGAGAAAATTTCTTTAATTTCTTATTTGCAAAAGGTACTTTTTCTTTCTTTTTCTTTTTTATAATGTCCCTATGTAACTTCAACCTATACATAAATAAAATGGAATAGGTTAATTGAACTATAATGCACTTATTATTTTTATCTGAAAAAGAATATATGGCAACCAGTAGGACTTAGAGTGAGATTTACAACATGATTCCTTCAAAATACAGTTGTGTTTCATCTTGTACTAAGATGAAGCTTCTAGTTGAGTTGTGTGAAATAAGAATAACTTATCAAACATTATCCTTGATTATTTTGGATTATATTATGTTGATTATATTCATTTATAACTCAAACTATAAAATAAATACTCATGAATCCATACTGATTTAAATAAATGATTGAATCATTAAATAAATGAAGAATAGAAAGATCTCCCAAGCAGAGCTCCAAATAATTTATGTAGACATTCTGCCTTCAAGAATGGGGAACGTAACACCCCATTCCTTAAATGTTGGCTTTGGTTGCTGACTTCCAAAGAGTATGCTGTGGAAAAGAGGGAAATAAATGATAACTTCACAGTGGAGAAAGCTGGCAAACACTATGTCAGTCAGTTAATCAAGGCTGATATTCACAGTGATAAGTCATGCTCATAGTGTGTGCACCCAATATAATGTAATAAGAATAGCACGTTACCTCTGGGGTCCTCTTCCCCCCCAAAAGCCATAACCTCAGTCTAATTATGAGAAAAACATCAGAGAAATAACAATTGAGGGACATTCTACAAAATACATGACTAATATTCCTAAAAACTGTCAAGGTCATCAAAAACAAGGAAAGCCTGAGAAACTGTCACAACCAGGGGGAACTGAAGGAGACATAAAATTTTTGGCAATACAGTATCCTGAATTGGGTCCTGGAATAATAAAAAAAAAAATGAACACTGAATAAAAAGTAAAGAAATGTGAATGAAGAATGGTCTTTAGTTTATTATAATGCACCAATATTTGCTCATTAATTGTGGCAATTACAAAATACTAATGTAAGATGTTAACATTGGGAGAAACTGAATGTGGAGTATATAGGAACTCTCTATATTATTTTCACAACTCTCTTATAAATCTAAAATTTGAAAAGTTAATTAAAACAAATTGTCCCCGACAACTATTTTGTCAATGGACCTTCCAATCATATGAATGTCATGAGTTTAGAGGATATGTTTAATAAAAATATATTTATTAAAACATCAGAAATGGGTGGGCCACCGTGGCTCAGTAGGCAGAGTTCTTGGCTGCCATGCCCGAGACCTGGGTTCAATTTCCGGTGCCTGTCCATGCAAAAAAAAAAAAAAAAAAATCAGAAATGTATTTCATACTAAGATATTTGTTTGCATTAAGAAACAAATGAAAGTGAAACCGTTAAGGACTCAGCAGACATAAGTTACTCTCAATATAATTACTTGTAGACATAAGGCTTCTAAGTAGAATGATAGTTTTTTCCCAAGGCTATTAAATTATTTATTTTCCTTTTGGTTTCCTCTTGGGATTCAGTAGAGTTATTCTAAGCCAGAGGCACATTCAATGTGGTGCCACATATTTTGGAAATTGGGTTAGGATCAGATGAGGGAATTCCTAAAATGCTGTTTATTGAAACTATTTGTACATAGAGTAGTAAAATTCTCCATGTGGTTCTTTTGGAGACATTCAAATTTGTCTCTGAATATAGCATGATTTGGAATTAAAAAACTCTAATAGCATTGATTGGTTAGGAGATTGCTATGGCAGTTTAGGTATGAGATGTAGGTGATGGTAGCGGCAATGGCTAAATGATACTGATTTGAAGAAATTATGGAAACATTGGAGTGGGGAAAGAAGAGGAAGAAAAAAAGGATTAGGAGAGGATTTTGAATTTGATTATTTAATAGATATTTACTGAATAATGCTTGATAGGGTAAAAACGTCAACATACGATTATAGTTAGTAGTGTGGTTAGTGCATTAATAGAATTGTATATCGCCAATATTATTCAAAGTTCTTTGTAACCTTGTGGTCTTTGTAACCACTTAAATACTTAGTGTTCTAGCTTGACAATTTATTTGATGAGGTCAGTAATTCTTTCCACCAGCCTTACAGGTCTGTGAGAATTAATAAGATAAAATTCATAAAGACATTTTGAGCTCTTCATCTAAAAGTCATTATATAATATTGCTAGAGAGATGATTCACTGGAGTGTGAATTACAGTGTTGCCACAGGAAAAACAGGAGTTTAGCAGAAAGAGTAGGAATGAAAGAATATATTTTAGGAAGGCACATTTCTCCTTCACCTGATGAGGTTAATGCATTCATTTGAAGGACTTTACTTTATAACTATGCTAGGGAAATTAGTATATCTCCCTGTGCAGGTCTTAACATTTTGGCTTGTAAAGATTTGTTTATCGATCAATAAATCTTTATATCTTTCCCACAACAGCCCACAGTACAACTTCCTTTTTGAATCCTCTAGTAATTATTGTCTCTCTTGCAGATAATTACAGGGGATTGTGAGGCTTTCATCTTTCAAATAACTAACATTACAGGCAGCTCTTATTTATCATCATTAAACACATGGGGTCAACAGTTGCTCTCAAAGAAGTAAGATAGGCATTTGAGGAAAACTGCCACAGGTTCAAGGGTTTAGCTTGTCCTTTTGTTTGTGTTCTTTCTTTCTTACCTCTGTCTTATTCTTTCCAACAAACTTCCTTTTTTTACAAATTGCCTTCATTGTTATTTGATGCTAAATGACATCATGAAAATGATATTTATTTTGAAGTCAAACAGCTCTAAGACTTACTCTCTGATACATTATTACTTGCTATGTGGGCATAGACAAACAACTTACCAGTTTCAGCGTCATGGATTGATGAGAAATTTTAATGAGATCCTATATGTAAGAAACATGGCATATGGCTGCACTCTGCTGTCCTTTTTAATTCTCTGCCCCTCTCCATTATGAAAGCCATCCTTTCCTCCCTCCTCTGTTTGTTCTGATCATGGACATTAAGTACATTTTAGATATTCCTTGCTATTCTGATGTCCAGTATTATTTATATACCCAGATATTTATGACTCACTTGTGTTTTGATGACTCACAGCTTCCACCCTCTGGTTGTTATAGTTTTGTTCCTTTTGCCCTCCAAGCACATTCAGATTTGTGTACCGGCAAAATCCAATGAACATATATTGAAAATATAATTTTCCAACTTTTATTAGTTATTTCTGCTCAGTTTGGCTCCTTAATAGGATTGTGAAATTCTCACAAGGGATGAGAGACACAGTTCTAAGTTCTAGAGTAATAAATGTTTAGTGAATGATTGTTATATGGCTACTTGTACATCTACTGAATATGGCAAAGCATGGTAAGTTTGGGCCATTAAACTGCAATTCTTTGCATGGGCAATGAGTAAGCGATAATCTCCTTTTAGGGAAATGTTTCTTTATCAACCAGTATTTTAATAATGTATTAGAATTTTATTAGAATAATTAACTACAGTATCTAAATGAACTTGAAACTATAATCTCTCTAAATTATTAAATATTGAGGGGCTTCAAAGTTATTGAAAATGCAAAGTCAATGGAGAGACATTATGCAAAACATTGTATTTTATTTATTTTTAATGTCCATCTGCTATGTTGCAGATAATATTCTGATTTACAAAAAGTTTCATATTATAACAGTGCCTCATATATTATCATTAACTTGTGTACATTAAATGAGGTTAAATTATAGTACTTAAGTCCATAGGAGTAGAATAAAAAAACTCATAGATTGCTTGCTCACAGAAAGAAATATGAAAAAATGCATTTGAAAATGTAATTCAGATAATCAATATAGGTTGATGAACTGAATACTATTAGTTACTATCTAAATCAGGATGTAGGGCTCACTGGGTATCATAATTTTTACATTTAAAATCTCACAACATTGGACACTATAAAGAGAAGTCTTTCAAACCCTACTTGCTCCGAGGCTCAGTTCAAGATATAAACTTTTAGTCAATATCTTCTTTCTCTGAACGCCACTGTTGGCGGTACTATTTTATTATAGTAATACATTTTTCGATCCAGGAAAAACTAATTTTTGTGTATATTACATTAGAATGAGAAACAGAATTAACCTTTGGAAGATGTTCAGAGGGAGTTACATGGACGCTAAAGGCACTGTGAAGCAGGAGCGTGTACTCTAAAAATCAGGTGGGAGACTTTGCCCCAAGTCATATAAATCAATCACAAATCACAAATATTATATACATAAATATAAATGCATATATATGTATGAAAAATGCTGGAAGAAAATTGTGAAAAGTATGTTTTGATTTCCTAGGGCTAAAATCTATGACTTGATTATTTTTTCCTTGCAAAGTATCTACTACATTTCTTTGCATATACTATTACAGTCAATGCATTTTTATTGAATAATTATTAAAGTTACAATTAATAAATTAAACTGTCATGAAAAATATCTTAGTACAAGCATATTTGCAGAATATACAGAACAAATGAGGGTGAAAGCCAAATATGAAATTATGTTCATGATTGAGAAGAAACACTTTCTGACGTCTAACAATTATGAGACAATGAAAAAGTTGACTGATAAATTAATACATTCACATGAGGAATTATTGTTATTTACTTAGGTGTGATAATTACATTGCAATTATGCTAACTAAAGGAACTCTTCTTTAGAAATACATACTGCAGTTTGGTGGATGAAAGGGCAAACTACATGTGATTAGCATAAATGTAATACAGGGAGAAGATGGGACAGGACAGGTTTTAATTTGATGGAGATAGGGGTTCATTATACTACTTGTCTGTATGTTTGAAATTCTTTGTAGTAAAGATATAAAATACATAGAAAGGTAAAAATAACACAAATATGTTCTAATTTTAGGAATTGAACTGTAAAATATTGCATAATTATTTTGTATTCAGTTCTTTACTACATTTTTAAAAACAGTTTTATCAATTCTCCTCAGTTTCTTGGATAACTAAGTCATCTAGAAATGAAAATTGGCTCCTATTTCCAAAACTAAGTTTTTAATGCATACTACCTGCTTCATTGTCTTAGTTCTCAAACTTCCAAAATGATATTTATAATATCAAAACTACATTCTATGCAATACATTTTTGTTACATAAGTGATTGGAGGAGTTAGTGGAATGCTAAGAAACCTCCATGTAGTATTTCTGACTTTCATGCTGATCACTCATTTATTTTCCATTAAGAATAATGGGACGGTGCCTGCCCATACGAAAAAAAAATAAATAAATAGTGGGAACTGTGGTAAATGATGGCAAAATAAAAGTAAATTTGCTGCCTCGTTTGAATGAAAAATATAGATCTAAACTCCTTTGTCAATTATACCAGACAATTATTACAATACCAACCTGAAGATATGTGGAAAATCAAATTAAGAGACATGTAGAGTCTAAAACCTTTCCATGTTTTAAACAGAGGAGAATTTCCCTGAGTGAGAGAGGTTTCAGATAAAACTGGCCAGTGAAACTTTATGTAGAATTCAGAGGGTCCTGGGACTGAGTCACAGAGAACAGACCTCTCATCCCTTCCTCCCAGTAGACAAGGGAGAGAGGATACAGAGAGAAATGTCATCAACAGCCTGTCTTTGTTTTTTCCAACAGTAAACACTGACTTAAATACGGAGTGTTATCTGTGCCGTTTTATAACTGCATTGGAACAGAACTGTACTTTCTAAAAAAAACTCTGCTAAAATGAAGTAGTAACATTATATATCATTTTGAACTAATTTACATTCAGTTTTTAGAAAATGCTCACCGTTTTTAAATGGAAATGTTCCATTATAAAGGCTTGACTGCTCTAAGTTGGATTGTATTTTCTCTAAAACTGACATCGATCCTCAGAAAAAGCAAAAAAACAACAAAAAAAAAAAACCCAAAAAAACCAAAGTCTTTGCAGTGAGTGAACTGTGCTGCAGAGATGCAGAGAACGGCTAGGCATCTATGCACAATTTCTTTACAGAGAAGCCATAGTCAAAACTCTGCCCCAACAGTGGACACGTTGCTTCAGTAAATTAATACAAAAGAAGATGACCTGACACTATCTCTAGGGTCTTAAATTTGTCCGAATGATTTTCTTGAGTGAATAACGTGGTGATGCGAGTGAATACGGGCAGAGACTCAGGTGCGCAGGGAGATGCTGCAGCCATCCTTACAAGAAAAATCGAATACCGAAATTAATTCTAATAAAGAAACAGAAATAAGAGAAGGGGCTTGTCTAGAGAATTATAAACCTGTGTCTAAACTAAGGAGAAACATATGACTAACGGCCATAACAGGGAAATGTGTTATTCAGATTTTAATTTAAAAATAAAAGCATTGCCCTTTGGAAAATTGATTCTGAGGACTACCTGGGAAAATGCACACAGACGAGATTGATACAAAATTTAAGTACTATAACAACAAACATAAGCAAATATATTACAGATCTGTTATTTGAACAAATATTTTATAGAGTTCATGTGTATTACTTTGAATTTTGATTGCCCCAGTTAATAGAGAATCAAAGGTCATTTCTATTTGGTTTTGACATACATGCATCATATATATTTTCTGACTAGAGATTTTCATTTCTGACTTCATTTTATTTTGTTCAATACCAATTTGACTTTCTTGATCTAAAAGTCATCAAAACTTTCAGTGTGGCACAGTATGGTTGGTGTATATATAAATACACACATATACATATAAATTTTATAATTTAATTTAATAATTTAATGAATTGATTCTTACTTATACAAGGGAAAGAAATGACTGAAGACATAAGGCTGCTGGATTGTGCAGTGAAAAGGAAAAGCACATGATTTTCCAAAATGTAACCCTGTAATTGTGTTAAAAGGTGAAGATTACATCAGTTCTTGTTACATTTCTATCCAGTTTCTCCAGGTTTTCTGTCTCTGATGCCATCATGATGAAATATATACAAATTTCCTTTAATATAGGTAGGAAAAGAGGTCCTTAAATAGGTTTGAGTGAAAAATTGAAATTAAAAAGCATTACATAATTGTTGCCATGGGGATTTTTCTTCTTTATTGTTTTATTTATCAAGGGTTGAAGCAAAAGTCTTGCCCCAAATATAACAAATCTACTGAAACTTTTAAAATCAGTCTATTATCTTAATAGGGATTTTAACATTAAGGTGAAACACTGCTAAAAGAGCTCTGGAAAAAATATCAGGAAAATGTGTTTATCACTAAATTAGTTTAAAAATATTTTAGAGAAAATGGCAATGTTACTCATCTTTTGAATCAAACTTTGAAAAGGCATCAGAATAAAATTATTTGTTGGCCTAAGCAAAAAGTGATAACATTTCATAATTTATTGTTCATCAGTACTTCAGCTTATATTTGACAACATTAAAATATATTGCTTATATATAACAGCAAAATACAACCCATTTTAAGTATGTTCAAAAAGAGACTGAATTTTAAAAATAAAACAAAATTAGGAAATGAATAGAAAGAAAATGAAATAATCAGCATGCAAATGACAGCTGAATCTTTTGAAGAATTATTATATAATGACAATATTCTTGTGTTTTTTCTTTTAAATACTATTTGCATGTCTGATGATAGACCTTTAAATTAAGTTCAATTTGGCAATATAAAGTTAAAAAAATGGCTTCAATTATGATAATTTATTAGAAATCTACATGGAATGTTTTAGCAATCTAATTTATCTACATTTTACCTATAAAGTGTTACTTCAAATTTATTACTACAGAATTCCTAAATCATATAGCACCTACATTTCTGGGAATAAATATGCAATAATCACCTTAACTAAATCTAAAAATATCAACTCATGAAAGTGAAAGAAATATTGAGTTAAAACATGGCATCTTCTAGAATTTCCCTCCCCTATGATTTTGAAAAATTGTTTTATGGTTCCAAAAAGGGTTATTGTTGTAAAGGGAATATTAAAAGTAACAATAATGTCCACACATATAATAATATGAGAAGATATTATTCAAAGAAACTATAAATTAATTTCATATACTGTCTCTCACATCAACAAAAGGAACACTAAAGATATGTATCAAAATCACTTTCTTTATGCCGTCTTAAAGATAGTATAGGTGCATCGACACTTAAGCAGTTTCCTTCTAAAGTTTAACCTCTGCAATCAAATGCTTCTTATTTCCAATAATATTTTAGCTTACATTTGACTACATTAAAATATCATTTCTTATATAAATGCATAGGATACAACCCCTAGTTTTTTAAATGTATGTTCAAAAGAGAAATAGACAGTCATCAAAGTTAATTTTGTCAAATGAGAGCATCTTGATATACATTTTTATTACTTAAACTTTTATTTAGATCACTTTTCTAATAACTTTGTCAAGTAATTTATTAGACATTTTGGTCCTAATGAAAAGTAATTTTTTAAACTATATTTTTAAAATATACTATTTATTTTTTTATCTCAAAATGAAATTATTTCTTTTAGGAGTTCCAGGAAGATGGCAGAATAGGGTAGATAAGGCTCAGCCCTGCTCTAAGGAAAAGTTAGAGAAGGGACAGGAGGGTGACTGAGACAGCAATTCAGGAGTGCAATTGCCCTGGAAATGTCTTCTGTGCCACATAGGGTGGCCCTGGTTACAAAAGCTGAAGAACTAAGAAGCAGAGACCTGGACCCTTAATGCAGAAGCCTGGAGCCCACCGAAGTGCATGGATAGAGAGATGGGGGCTAGGAAGTAAGCCAAGCCACATTTCTTGAATGTACTACCCTCACCAGTGCAGCCCTGCTACTCGCGACTCACCCCACAGCACATGCACCTGAACCCCATCATCCACCCCCACTCCCCATGCACCAAATGCCCTGCCCCACCAACCCCCAGAACGCATACCCACCCGACACCCCCACACCAAGTGCAGTCCAGCCCACTTCTCGTGCACCCCATCCAAGCACTACCTCCCCCTCCCTGATCCCTGCAGGCTGTCACCAGTGCATAAAGGTTGCAAGCTCTTACCTCCATATCCAAGCTACACCCGGGACCTCTCCCCACATAGTGTTGCATAGTTTATGGCATTCTTAGACCTGAGCATGCGCACGGCCCTCGGTCATGCCCTTCAGCTCTGGGAAAGTGCTGACATATGCAGCCAGATCACATCAACCCCCAGCCCATGCAAGCATAATGCTGACCTGCTGCCATAGCTCTGTGCATGTGAACAAAGGGCTCCCACCCTAGATCAGTGCACAACAGGGTTATGCCCCCCAGATCTGTGGAACTGCGCAACTACATCCTCCCTGGCTGCTGGGCACCCACATTCACAAGCACCAGCAGTACAACCCCAAACTATGCCTACACCTGCACTACAATGAGACAACACACTGTTGTGCCCCACCCATGCCCTGCATACCACTACACATCCATTCAGCAAGCACGATGGTTTAGACTACTGAAAGAAATCAACTTCCAAATTAAATCAATCAAAATATTTACAAGTAATGTAAACAACAGAAAATCACTAAGCATAGCACAATGCAGACAAATGTAGCTCAACTTAATGACCAAATTAAAACACCAGAGGAGACACAGACATTGGAACACTAATCAAAGATGCTCATATAACTCTACTACATAAAATAAGTGGGATAGCTAATGACATAAAGGAGATCAAGAAGAAAGTAGAAGAGCATCAAGAGAAATTTGAAAGAATAAATAGAAAAATAGCAGATATCACAGAGATTAAAGATTCTGTAGACATAGTAAAAATATATACTATCTTTACTATGAAACACAACAGCTGATTTGAAGAATCTGAAGAAAGAATAAATGAACCAGAGGACAGGGCAACAGATTTTGAAAACTCAAAACAGCAATTGGCAAAATAGATGGAAAAATTTCTATTGGATCTCAGGGAAATGTTGGAAAAAACAAGCTATACAAATATAAGAATCATTAGTGCTCCAGAAAGATAAGAGAAGATTAAAGGGCTAGGAAGAGTAGTTGAGGACATAATGGGGGAAAACTTCCCAACCCTTATAAAGGACATGTATACATATAATTCAAAGAAGTCCAATGATCTCCAAACAGAATACACCCAAATAGGCATTCCTTAAGACATACTAATCAGCCTGTCAAATGTTAAAGAGAAGCAGAAAATTTTGAAAGCAGAAAGAGAAAAGCAATCTACTATGTACAAGGGAAATCAAATAAGGCTGAGTTCAGACTACTCAACTGGCACCTTGGAAGTGGGAAGGCAGTGGTATGATTTATTTAAGATCCTGAAAGAGAAAGACTTCCAGTGAAGAATTCTGTACCCAGCCAAATTGTCCTTCAAAACTGAGGGAGAGATTAAAATTTTCACAGACAAACAAATCCTGAAAGAATTTATCAGCAACAAACTGGCCCTACAAGAAATAATAAAGGGAGTTCTACCAGTTAAAAAATAAAGACAGGAGAGGGAGGTCTGGAGGAGGTGCAGAATTGAAGAGTACCAGTAAGGGTAATTTAAAGGATAAAAAGAGAAAGAGGGAAAGGAATATATAGATCTGACAAATAAAGTCTAAAAGATAAGATGCTATTTTCAAGACATGCCTTTTCAGTAATAATTTTGAATGTTAATAACTAAGCTTACTGATTAAAAGATACAGATTAGCAGAATGGACTAAGAAATATAATCCAGCTACATGCGGATTACAAGAGACTAATTTTAGACACAAAGATACAAATAGATTCAAAGTGAAAAGATGGAAAAACATTTTCCATGCAAGTTGTAAACAAAAGAAAGCAGGAGTAGCTATACTAATATCAGACAAAATAGACTTTAAATGTAAAGACAGCATAAGAGAAAAAAAAGGACACTATATATTAATTAGAGGGACAATTCACCAAGAAGAAATAACAATCATAAATTTTTATGCTTCCAATCAAGGAGCTCCAAAGTACATGAAATAGACATTCACAAAACTGAAGGGAGAGATAGATATTTCAACAATAATAGTAGGAAACTTCAGTAACCACTCTCCTCTGTAGCTAGAACAACCAGACAGAAGATCAGAAGGAAATAGGGAATTTGAACAACTTGATAAATGAATTAGACCTAATAGATATATATAAGTCATTGCACCACAGAACACAAGGATATACAATCTACTCTAGTGCTTGTGGAACATTCTTCAGGATAAGTCATATTCTGGGGCACAAAACAAGTCTTTACACATGTACAGTTTCCTTTATCATATCGAGGTAGTTACTTTTGATTCCTATATTTTGAAGTGTTTTATCAGAAAAGGATGTTGAATTTGTTGAATGCTTTTTCAGCATCGATCGAGATGATCATGTGATATCCAGGTCTTCCAGGCCTATTTATTGAAATAATATAACACTCCATGTCTTAAACCTATTATAAAGCCACAGTGGTCAAAACAGCATGGTACTGGCACAAAGATAGAAGCATTGACCAATGGAATCGAATCAAGTGTGCAGAAATGGACCACCGAATTTATGGTCAACTGATTTTTGATGAGGCCCTCAAATCCTCTGAAATATGTTCTACAACTAATTGTGGTGCTGTGTTGTGAAATTTATTGCTTTTTTGTATGTATGCTATTTTTCACAAAAAAAGGGAAAAAAGTCAAGTGTGATGATAAAAATATTTATGCCTTCTAGCTTCCCATATTCTGGAACAGCTAGAAGGAAAAGTCTGAGAGGATTGTATGGCAGCCCATGACAAACTCTGGGATCTGTCCTATAACTACTTGTTGAAGAGTGCTTTGAAAAGTATTGCTTTTTTATTTCTTTGCTTTGTATATATGTTCTATTATACAACAAAAAAATTTAAAAAATGAAATTACTGCTAAGGACTATTAATTGAATGTCATACTGCTTATTAAATATCATTTGATATTATGTGTACATATCTTGCACCTTATAAAATCTAAATTCCAACATTGATAAATAGGAATCACAATGAAATTGTTCTTTCTACATCAACTTTCTACCATTTTCTCAAGCCCCTATTTGCCTCCTGACTTTTGCCAAAGACTTTTCTTTATCAACTAGCAAGAAATACTCTATTCCTTAAACTCTTATGCCCCTAGTTTTATTTTTATTAGTAATCTGATACATAACTTTTAATTGTGAATATCTATACATAATGGATTTTTTCAAATTGATTTTAAACAATCAGTTTATGGGACCATTTATTAAACAAACATGTTTCCCTTTAAAAGTGTGT
>PVIY010012481.1:0-61822 GCA_004026745.1 Myrmecophaga tridactyla | reverse complement strand
AAAGGTGATTTATTTAGTTAACATATAGTTCTTCAGAAGAAAGGCAGCTAACTTTCAACTGAGGTTCTTTCTTATATGAGAAGGCACAGGGTGATCTCTGCTGGCCTTTTCTCCAGGCCTCTGGGTTCCAAGAACTTTCCCCTTTCTTCAAAGGCCTGGGCTGAGCTGCGAGTGCTGAGATGAGGTATGCTGAGCTGCTTGGGCTGTACTACATTGAGCTCTCTCATTTAAGCACCAGCCAATTAAATCAAACATCGTTCATTGCAGCAGGGATGCGTCCTAGCCGACTGCAGATGTAATCAGCAACTGATGAGGTTCACATGCCATTGACTCATGGCCACAGCAGCAGAACTAGGTACTTTCACCTGGCCAAGTTGACCTCTGAATCTAACTACGACAAAGATGATGACTCAATCACTTATTAATTATAAGGTGACTTTAGGTGACAATCAGAATGGAACCTAATTTCCTTCAATGAACAAAGCAAAGTTCACCATTTGCTTTGAACTAGGTAAGGTGTTTTTCCTTAGAAAGATATGTAGGTAGTTTTACAATACACAGAACAGAGTAGTGGTTGAGAGTATGAACTCTATGGTCCGATTCCTTGGGTTCAGTTTTCATCTCTACTATGCACTAGTCATGACCTTGGGCAGTTAGGTAACATTTTTTTTTTTTTTGGCCTTAGCATTTTCATCTATAACATGGCGATAATATAAAGTGAGCTCATATCTACTGAGCTAAGCTTTTTTAGACTTCACAGGTAACTGTTTGGGCAGGCAAACAGATTGATCATATCACAATTGTCTTGTGACTATATGCGTTTTGTGTTTTTTACCCACCCATTAATACGATATCTCTGACAATGAAGCAAGGTGGTGCCAGTGGGATTATAAGGAAGCGCCTAAGAACTGGATGGTAGAGCTATCTGATGTGGCTATATAGCGTTAGTTTTTGCAGCCATGTAAACAAACCAACTGTTCAGTGTTTCACAGTGATAGACCTAGCCACAAGCTGTGGACAAAGAAAATAGCAGTGCCACAGGCCTGAACCCATCTCCTGTCAGAAACTGAAAGGACTTGGAAAAGCAGCTCTCTAACTGGATGTTCTCTATTAACATCTGCTGAAAGTATATTCTTTGAGGTTTGTGGTAGAGTCTTTAGGATTGATCTATCTAGATATCTAGTTCTACCAGACCTCTGACCCATTCATTCCTAGGACCTTCTGAGATCTAGGCAGTTCTGGTATAAAAATTTCTTGTCTCTCTGAGCACCTTATATTCACCCTCACCTGAGGAAGTTAGGAAGCTAATTGGTGAACGTCTACTGAGTCATGCTATGATACAATGGGTAAAGATATGCCTCCAAAGCGAGACTCCAACTCCACTCTTTTTCTTCTTGTCTGCTGATTCTGTAAGAAGGGTAGGGAGAGAAGATTAGGACTTCCTTACTCTTTGAGGTGGGCAGACCCAACGAGACTGGCTCTAGCAGATCCACCCTGGTCCCAGCTTCTTTGCCAGCACGTGACATGTTATATTGAAGTGACCTGGACTGTGGCTATATAGGGCTGTCTGCCTTTCAGGGAGAAGATGGAAGAAGGAACTCCAGTCTTGGTCTTAGAGCTATGCTTTGTTTTTATTGTTTAGAAAATAAGATATCAGTCATTAGTGAGGCTGATTATCACTTGGGCTAATGACCTTTGTGTACGTTCTGGTAGTTTCCCCAGGGAAAGCTGCTAGAACCCAGAAGCCTGAAAAGAAGGCCAGCAGAGATCACCCTGTGCCTCCCCATATAGGAGAGAGCCTTAGATGAAACTTAGCTGCCTTTCCTCTGAAGAACTATACTATTTTTTTTTGCATGGGCAGGCACTGGGAATTGAACCCAGGTCTTCAGCATGGCAGGTGAGAACTCTGCCTGCTGATATGCCATGGCTCACCCAGAACTATACATTTTTAACTAGATAAATTCCCTTTTATTAAAATCCAATCCATCCCTGGTGTGTTGCATTCTGGCAACTTTGGTACCAGAGAAGTGGGGTGCTGTTTCATTTTGCAAATACCAGACATGCTGGAACAGTTTTTTTGATGGATAAAGGAAAGATTATGGAGGAACTGTGGGGAGCTTGATGGAGAGGACCTGGAGTGCTTGAAGAGACTGTTGGTATAAACAGAACCACTGCCAGTTTGGACAAAGTGGGACAGAAAAGGGACTATTGGAATTTGTAGGGTGAGAGCCATGGAAGCTCAGGTCTGAAGCCAAGAAACCTCGGCTGGAGAGTGGACCCAATCATATATATGGAGAGGGTGAGTATGCCCCGAAATTAGGGGATGGGCCTTCTGCCTCGTTGCAGTGGAAGAGTCCTGCTGCCTCAGGCCTTGGAGAAGGTACAGCATGCTCCTTGGGGATTGGGGAGAGCCTGGTTGCCACCACATGGAGGGGTTGAGTGTGTGACCTGGAAATGTCAAAGAGCCTTGGCGTGGCCACAATGCTTGGAGAAGGTGGACCTGAGAAAAAGGTGGTCTCCTCAGTGTCCCCCGAGGTTGATCCAGAAAGAGGCAGCTACTGCATAGGCCCTTGGAATGGGTGGGACTATCACTTTCTAAAGTCCAAGGACAAATGACTTTCAGACTTTGAAATCCAATGGACATGTGTCCACATGGGTTCAAACCCCACTCCTGGTACCAAGCTGTATTAGCTAGGGTTCTCTAGAGAAACAGAATCAGCAGGAAATATTCGTAGATATAAAATTTATAAAAATGTCTCATGTAACTTCTGAGGAACATACGGTCCAAAATCTGTAGGGCAGGCTGTGAAGCTGATGACTCCGATGAAGAGTCTGGATGAACTCCACAGGAGAGGCTTGCCAGCTGAAGCAAGAACAGAGAGTGTCTCTTCTGAACACTCCTTAAAAGCCTTCCAGTGATTAGATTAAATGTCACTTGTTGCAAAAGACATTCTGCTTGGCTGATTGCAAATGCAGTCAGCTGTGGATGCAGCCAACATGATCATGATTTAATTCTATGAAATGTCCTCATAGTAACAGACAGGCCAGACAAATGGGCACCACCACCTGGCCAAGTTGACACATGAACCTGACCATGACAGTTGGAATAGTGAGGAGTGGGTATGGGGGAAGAGGAAATACCATTTCCCAATAGCTAGCACTTTGAGGTATACAATTTCTGTTTTTTTCCATTTTAGAAGTGATGAGGTGAATTCAAGTTGGTAAATGATTCATTGAGAGATTTAGGCTAGCTCTTTTTTAAAAAATATTTTTATTGGCAGAACAACATACAAGTGCAAACATTCTTAACATATGAACATTCCATACTTGGTGTACAATCAATGGCTCACAATATCATCATATAGTTGCATATTCATCACTGTGATCATTTCTTAGAACATTTGCATCACTCCAGGAAAAGACATAAAAAGAAAAACAAAAAAACTCATACATGCCATACCCCTAACCCCTTGTTCTCGTTGACCACTAGTATTTTCATCTACCCAATGTATTTTAACCTTTGTTCTCCCTATTTTTTTCTATACCCCTTACCACTCCCTTTCATTCATCACTAGTATTTCAAGCTACTCAATTTACTTTAACATTTGTTCCCCCTATTATTTGTTTATTTTTTATCTATATTTTTCACTCATATGTCCATACCATAGATAAAAGGAACATCAGATACAAAGTTTTCACAATCACACAGTCACATTGCGAAAGCTGTATCATTATACAATCATCTTCAAGAAACATGGCTACTGGTACACAGCCCTACAGTTTCAGGCGCTTCCCTCTAACCACTCTAATACACCTTAAACTAAGAGGGAAATATCTATATAATGCATAAGAATAACCTCCAGGACAACATCTTGACTCTTTGAAATCTTTCAGCCACTGACATTTTATTTTGTCTCATTTCTCTCTTCCCCCTTTCAGTCGAGAAGGTTTTCTTAATCCCTTAATTCTGAGTCCTAGATCATTTTAGGATTTCTGTCCCATGTTGCCAGGGAGGTTTATGCCCCTGGGAGTCATGTCTCATGTAGAGGTGGGGAGTCATGTCTCAAGTGAGTTTGCTTGCTGTGTTGGCTGAGAAAGAGAGGCCACATCTGAGCCACAAAAGAGGTTTTCTGGGGGTGACTCTTAGGCCTAATTTTAAATAGGCTTAGCCTAACCTTTGCAGGGATAAGTTTCATAGGAACAAACCCCAAGATCAAGGGCTCGACCTATTGATTTGGTTGTTCCCATTGCTTGTGGGAATATCAGCAATTCTCCAAATGGGAATTTGAATATCACCCTCTTTCTCCCCATTCCCCCAAGGGGACTTTGCAAATACTTCTTTATTCACTGTTTAGATTCCTCTCGGATTCCACACTAACCTGGACAAACCTACAAAATCTCATGCCCTATTCAAGGCTCCATGTATTTATGGTGTTCAATTAAACTGTCCATGTAAGTTAGATTAGGAAATGTACTGGTCAAATTATTAATTTTGCACCAAATAAGCGTTTCTTTTAGGCTAGCTCTTAGTGCTGGCATTTCTTTTAAAGGGAAAAATGTTCTATGATTTCAGAATTTCAGTTGGCCTTTGAGTTACCTTGAGGTCAGTGATGTTGCTCCCACTTCTCCCACCAAAGAGTAGTAATGACATCTAGGAATATGTAGATGTAAAGGGGAGGTTACAACCACCTTTCATGATTTAGGGCCTGCTTAGTTCAGTGTGCCAGGGCTGCAGAAGCGGGAAGCCCACATTTCCCTCTCGGTAAGGCAACTTTCCTTTCCTCGACAAGTCTGTGACTTCTCTTCAACCAAGTCCACCTTCACAGATCAATTAGTTCAGAGTTATCCAGTTTGTGTTGTCTCTGCAGGCCACATTTAAATCATAAAAGTAAAAAAAACAAACAAAAAAAAGCAACATCTCCAAAGGGTAATATTATTCCAGGAGCTGAATGGAGATTTTTCATGCCTTCCAGAGCAGTGGAGCAGCAGTGCTCTGCAGCTTGCTTTTCAAGCTGCCTATGACTGTGAAAGTCAGACTGTCCTTGCCGTCCCTCAAAATGGTGCACAAATAACAATGGCCTCGGCTGCTTGACTGACCCCTGGACTTCTCAGGGTAAATGGGAAAAAAAACTTCAGGCTTTCCCTGGAGCAGCAGAATAACCTCCATTCCCCAAGAATTATGGCATATCAGAAGGAGGCAAGGAATTGTAGCAGATTAAATTAAAGCTGAATTGAGATGAATATTAAAGACAATTATTCCCTAAGTACTCCTTTTTATATACTCTTTCCTCTGGATTGCCGCGGTTTCTTCTGACATCTTTCTATATTGCAATTTCAATACTAAGACACACATTTCCCCTCTGTATTTAGTCATTGTTAATTTAAGTATATGATACTTACCATGCTTATAGCAATTACAAGATCTTTTAAATTTGTCTTTTAATTAAGCGTTTATTTTGTAAATAATGCTTTTATTGTGAAAGAATTACATGATCATTACAGGAAACTTGGAAAATGACAAAAACATAAAAAGGAAAATGAAAGCATCTGGAATTGCAACATTGATAGATAGCTATGGATAACATCTTGGTATGTTTCCTTACATTCTTTTTGCTTTGTGTTTGTGGTCTGTTTGTCTTCCTTTTTTCCCCCAAATCATCCTCATACTGCTTAAGGCTTTGTATTTTGATTTTTAAAAACTTAATATCACCAGTTTAAAATTTTCTTAAGTTACTAAAACAGTCTCCAAAACATGATGTATCATCCATCTTAGGTGCTATTAAATTGTTACCACAGTTATTAACATAAAACTGCCAGTTATGTGCCAATATCAAATGCCACTCTTTATTTGCTCCATATTAATTACAGGAGTACTCCTATTTTTACTTCTAGTACTAATGCTGGGACTGTCATGCTCTTAATCAACCACAGCCTATTTAATATTTTTCTCAAATCCACAGTAGGAAATCTCATAATAACACAAGATGTTTTGAAGAATATTTAATAACTTAAGAAAATTCTAACATGATAATATTAAGTTTTAAAAAAACCCACTGAAATGGAGAGATTAGGTTTTACATTTAACATAATCCACAATAAGTATGTGAACAGATGAGTAAAAAGTATGGATAAAAAATAAACAAATAATAGGGGGACCAAAGGTTAAAATAAATTGAGTAGATTGAGATACTAGTGGTCAATGAGAGGTAGGGGGTCAGGGGTATGAAATGTATGAGTTTTTTTCTTTTAACTTTTTATTTCTTTTGCTGGAGAGATGCAAATGTTCAAAAAAATGATCATGGTGATGAATACACAACTATGTGATGATATTGTGAGCCATTGATTGTCCACCACGTATAGAATGTTTGTATGTCAAGAATGTATGTTTGTTTGTTGTTTACAATAAAATTTTTTTTTAAAAGGTGTGGTTTTGAAAATATTATTTTACCAAGAAAACCACTGGGGGCATGCCTTGGGAGGAGGTAAGTATTCATCAGAGTAGGACACAGAAGTGAAGGAGGTGAGGGGGTGAGCTGGAGGGAAGCAAAGTACAAACATAATAAGACATCGGGTGGATAGTTGCTGTGGAATTATTGATCTTGCCCAGTTTGGGTCTCCATGAATCAGGTAGGATGCTCCCCTTCCTGCTTTCTTTTAAAAGTTTAATACTTTTAGCTTTTCTGTTTATTATTTATATGATCCATTTTGAGTTAAATTTATATATGGTATGAGGCAAGGATTGAGGTTCATTTTTTTTTCATATCCAGCTGTTCCAGCACCATCTGTTGAAAAGATTATCATTTTTCCTTTAACTTGCCTTGGCACCTTTGTAAAAAATCAGTTGACCATATACATGTGAGTCTGTTTATGTTTTTCCCATCCTAATCCATTTATTAATTATTTTTGTCTATTTTTATGCCAATTCCACCCTGTCTCTGTCTTAATTAATGTAGCTGCATAATATGTTTGGAAGTCAGGCAGTATAAGTCCACCAACTATGTCTCTTTTTCAAATTAGTTTTGCCTAGTCTATGTTCTTTGCATTACCACATAAATTTCAGAATCACTTTGTTAATTTCTATAAATAAGCCTCCTGGGATTTTGATTGGAATTTCATTGATTCTTTAATTCAATTTTGGGAGAATTGACACTGTAACAATAATGATGCCTCTGATCTATGAACATGGTATATTTCTTTCTTTATTTAGGGCTTCAATTTTTCTCAGGAGTGTTTTATATTCTTCAGTGTACAGGTTTTGCACATCTTTTGTCAGGTTTATCTCTAAAGTATCCAATTTTTTATATTATTGTAAATGTAGATATTGTTATTAAAAGTTTTTAAATTTCTGATCGTTTGTTGCTAGCATGTAGAAATAAAAATGACTTTTCCCTTTTTTTTTTTTTTTTTCGCATGGGCAGGCATGGGGAAATGAACCTCGGTCTCCAGAACGGCAGGTGTGAACTCTGCCTGCTGAGCCGCTGTGGCCCACCCACAGGTGATTTTTGCTAATTGGCCGTGGTGTATCGACCTTACAACCTTGCTCTTATTAATTCTAATAGCTTTTTTGCAGATCCCATAGAATTTTATACAGAGAAAAAATCATGCACTCTGTAAATAAAGACAGTTTTATTTCTTCCTTTTAAATCCGGTTGCCTATTATTTTTTATTTTATTTTTTCCTATTGCATTGACTAGAATCCCCAGTACAATATTGAACCTAAATAGTGAGAACAGATATCCTTGCCTTGTTCCAGGTCTTAGGCAGAAAGCATTTCATTTACCACTTAGTACGTTGTTAGCTAGATTAGTTATTCTTACTCATTTTTCAGTGTGTTTTTCCTATCACCCAAAGTAAATGTTTGATAATGGAATAATGAAGGGATGCTCAGGAGAAGAATTAGCTCTTTTCCTCCAAAAGGGGGTTATCTGATACAGAAATTCCAGCAAATTCCAGCTATGATTCAGCACTAGATTCTCATATCCTATGCCATAAAGTGTTCAACTGGAGGAAGCATTCATCAAGTATTTCTTGGTATTTTAGATCTAAGTTGCAGAGTGAGATAGTCTGGCTCAAGATTGCCCATCTCTAACTCCTGCTTTCTCCTGGGCAAGGCACCCAATATTATAAGCATACTTATGTCTGAGAGGGACACCCAATAGCTAGTAGGAATGGATCTGCTTCATAATATTTCTAAGGGAAATACTGCTTGCATATATACAGAATTTGAGTGTAATGATGAGAAATGTCAGTGATAGGCAGAAAAGTTATGAAAAACAAGTCTGAGATTGGATTGAAGCACATAATTTTTTTTCCCTTCCGAAACATCTCTTTGTTCAGGCATTTTCATTCGAGAGAGGGACTGTTACATGAAACAGATAAGTGATTATGGTACCAGAGATGGTACTTATTAGACAAGATTGCTCATTTCAAAAAGCTCAGACCGAACAATAAAACATAGTACCTAACTCTGTCCTTTTAAACAAGGAGCTTTTGTATCATAAAAGACTGTATTATTTTTTAACATTTTTTATTGTGAAATATAACATATATACAAAAAAGTGATACATTTCAAAGTACATTTTAACAGGAAGTTTTAGAATAAATGTCAAAGTATGGTATGGGTTACACAGTTCCACCATATCAGGCATTTTCTTCTAGCTGCTCTAAGACACTGGAGGCTAAAAAAAAATATCGGTCTAATGATTTAGTAGTCAAACTCATCTATAAAATCCTATTTTCTCTGATGCAACTCTTCCTTCTCCTTTGAGCCTTCTTGTCATCTTTAGGGATATTTGGGCAATGGCTTTCTAATTTCTTCATATTGAAAAGGGGTGTCTGGGCCTCTAGAGGTTATAGGTTTCTGAAAAATGAACTTGTGAGTGAAATTTTTGTAAAGTCTCAGCTAGAGCCCTGGGTATTCTTTAGGGTTTACAGGAATACTGCTGACCGGTGTTGGGCATACCATGGCAATTTGCAATATCTAGCTGAGGCTTGCGTAAGAGTAACTTACAGAATAGCTTCTGGGCTCTATTTTAAATCCCTTAACCACTGATATTTTCTTTTGTTACATTTCTTTTCCTCCTTTTGTTCAGGTAGGCTTTGTTGATTACAGAGGAATCATTTTTGAAGGCTGTTTTGTATCTCCAAATATCTTCTTGAAATGCCAGATACCTGAATTTCCTCTTAAATTCATAGGTCTCAAAATTTTTGACCAAGCACAATCCTTAAAAAATAACTTGTAGGCAGGTATTGCTGCCAGTTGTAAATATGTGCACATAGACATACTGAAACACTACATGGGGAAATAACACATATGTTGCAATTAAAAAATATTTCATTTGTATAGGATCGGACACTAACTTTAGCTTTTTTTGTTTTCCCACAGGTAACATGTTTCAATGAAAATGTTATGAAGGAAAATGTTTCCTCAACAATTTTTCTTCTATGAAATAACTTTTCAATTTACACTTCTTAGGGAAAAGTTGTGGTGAAAAACTGCTGGAAAAAAAGCTGGCCTAAATGATAAAATATTCTAAGGTAAGCAAGAAGTATTTCTTAGATACCAGTGATTGAATTAACAAGGGTGAGTGTTGGGTGCATAGCGTGGGTGAGCCCAGGACACCATTGTCTACAAGCCATGCTGACTCCATCATAGGTTGGGATTATTGGGGTTGCATAACAGCAGTGGTGAAGGAAGAGTTTCAGTCTAGAGCACATTTCATCCTCCAATTCTCTTTATGATCAATGGAATGTATACACATGACAGTTCACAAACTATAAAGAAGAGCTTTTGCAAACCCCACAGAAGAGAGGATATTTCTCACCATTTTTTGCATATCAAATAAGTAATTTGAATTTATTTTGGAAAAAAATTAAAACATAAGAAAGGTATTCAGTATTGCTATGATTCATGTAAACATACAGATAAACATATATCATTTCTAAAACTATAGGTATCCACATATTTTACGTGTAATTATAATCAATAGATGCATACATGTTTATCCATTTAAATTTGATTTATAATATGCAATGTTACATACCATTAAATATCCAAGATTATAGTTTTTAATATTTTATAACATTCTATCAGATATACATAATTAGTTAACCAAGTCCCTGTATTTAACAGTTAGGTTGTATCCAGTTTACAACATTACAGAGATTGGAGATGTTGATATTTTGTGTTTTTGAATTATTTACTCTGAAAAAAAAAAGAATACAAATGAATTATTTACTCTGAATAAATTTCCAGAAATGAAAATGTTTGTAAATGGCTAAAATAAATTTGGGATTTTTGTATTGACAAATTGCCCTTGGAAAGTTTGAACCAACTTTGATTCCTGGTAGCAGAATGTGAGAGTACTCATTTAACCCCATACATGACAAGAGAGAATATTATTTTATTTTTATTTTTTATTTTTTTGTATGCTGTCTGGTGGGATCACATTTCATTATTTTTCCATGTGAGTATACCACTATTGTAGCACCATTTGTTGAATTTTTGTTTGTTTGTTTGTTTTGGGGGAAGTACATGGGTTGGGAATTGAACCAGGTCTCCCACATGGCAGGCAAGAATTCTACCACTGAACTACACTTGCACCCCCTAACTACCCCTTGCATCCCCTATATTTTTTAAAAATCTATTAGCCCTTCAGTGGTAGAATACTTGCCTTCCATGCGGGAGACTCAGGTTTGATTCCTGGACTACACACCAAAAACAAAACAACCTATTTATCATATTTATGGACTAAAATGTTACCTCTATTTTATCTTGCATTCCTTTGAATAGTTGGTAATTTTGGATTTAAAAAATATAAGCATATTATTGGTTGTCTAAATTTACTGATTTACAAACTATCATTCTTTTATTCAATCAGTATTCATTGATTTTTCACTATGTATGAAGCAGTTTGCTAAATGTGCAACCTTCAGCAGCAAACGACAGAGAGACAATCCCTATCTTGATGTAACTTAAAACTTGGTCATATCCTTTTGCTAATTTACAAAAATTGTGATGGTTTATTTTGCTAATGCTGCCAGAATGCAATATACAAGGAATGGGTTGGCTTTTTCACAGGGATTTATTATGTTATACATTTACAATTCTAAAGTCATAAAAATGTCCAAGCTAAGGCATGCAGAGAAAGATGTCTTGACTCAAGAAAGGCTGATGGCTTCCAGAACATCTCTGTCAGCTAAGAAGTCATATGGCTGGTGTCTGCTGGTACTTTGGCTTCTGGTTTCAACAGCTTCCCTGAGGTCATTTCCTTTCTGCATCTCCAAATGTCTCTGACTGTATCAGCTTTGAGCTTCTCCCAAAATGGTTCCCTCTTAAAGGACTCCAATAAGCTGATTAAGACCTGCCTTGAATGGGTGGAGATATTTCTCCATGGAAACCACCTAATCAAAATGCCCCACCCAATTTTGGTGGAGCATTTTGGTGTTTCCACATCTCCATGGAAACAACTTAATTAAAAAGATCCCACCCAAGTCTGCCTCTACAAGATTGGATTAGGAAAAGAATATGGCTTTTCTGGGATACATAACAATTTCAAACCAGCACAGTTATCATCTCTTATTGACTCATAAGATCTCTTTATAGCAAGAATTTTAATTTTGTTTTATTTGTTGCAGATATTTGCCCTAGCTTGTCTTTTACATTTACATTTCATTCATGGTAGTTTTTTTTTTTTTGAGAAAAAGGGTATTTTAAAATATAATTTTATTGATATTTATTCATATACCATATAATCCATCCAAAGTGTACAATAATGGCTCACTGTATCATCATATAGTTGTACATTCATTACCGCAGTTTTAGAACAATTTCATTACTCCAAAAAAAAGAAGTAAAAATAAAAAGAATACCCCAAACATCCCATATTCCTTATTCCTCCTCTTATTATTAGTTTTTTATCTCTATTTTATTACTTATCTACCCACACACTGGATAAAGGAAGTGTCATTCACAAGATTTTTACAATCACATGGTCACACAATAAAAGCTATATAGTTATACAATTATTATCAAAGATCCAGGCTACTGGATTATGGCCCAACAATTTCAAGTATTTCCTTCTAGCTATCCTAAAGCACTAGAAACTAAAAAGGAATATCTATATAATGAATCAGTAGTCAAAATCATTTGTTAAATTCTATTATCTCCGTTACACCTGCTCCTTCTCATTTGATCATTCTCTCAATCCTCCGTGATATCTGAGCAATGACTATTTTAACTTTTTTGTGCTGGAAAAGGGTGTTGATCTCATGGGGTGGAGGAAAGAAATTGGTTGATATTCTTGGAGAGACTGGTACCTCTGGATTCCAGAGTTTTTCTGGCATAGGAAAAACCTGGAAGCCTTAAGTCTCTGAAAAAATAAACTTACTAAAAAGAATTTTATAAATCTTAGAACCCAGGGTGTTCTTTAGAGTTTTCAGGAATACTGTTGGTTGGGGCTTGACATACTGTGACAGTTTGAAAAATCTGGCTGAGGCTTGCATAAGAGTGTTATTCACAAGGATCTCTCAACTCTATTTGAAATCTCTCAGCCCCTAAAACTTTGTTTTGTTACATTTTTCTTCCCCCTTTTAGTCAAGAAGGCTTTCTCATTCCCATGATGCCAGGGCCAGGCTCATCCCTGGGAGTCATGTTCCACATTGCCAGGGAGATTTACACCCCTTGGAGTCATGTCCCATGTATGGGAGGAGGGCAGTGAGTTTTTCTGCACAGTTGGCTTAAAGAGAGAGGTCACATCTGAGCAACAAAAGATGTTCTGATTGGATTATTTCCATGGTATGTGATATATTCAGTTGTGGATGTGACCTTTTGATTAGATGGACATGTGACTCTGCCCATTCATGGTGGATTTTGATTAGCTTACTGAAGTCCTATAAAAGGGGAAACAGAGTTTGGTAACAGAGAAGTGGGGTGTTGC
This sequence comes from Myrmecophaga tridactyla, assembly GCA_004026745.1. Classification (NCBI taxonomy): domain Eukaryota; kingdom Metazoa; phylum Chordata; class Mammalia; order Pilosa; family Myrmecophagidae; genus Myrmecophaga; species Myrmecophaga tridactyla. The sequence goes on along the minus strand of PVIY010012481.1, from coordinate 48,884 downwards.
AGTTTGCAAATACCAAACATGTTGGAATGGATTTTTAAATGAATAAGGGGAAGATTCTGGAAGACTTGTGAGGAGCTTCATAGAGAAAGTCTAGATTGCTTTGAAGAAACTGTTGGTAAAGATGTGGACACTAAAGATACTTCTGATAAGGACTTAGGCAGAAATGATACATGTGTTATTGCAAACTGGAAGAAAGGTGATCCTTGTTTTAAGGTGACAGAGAATTTGGAAAAATTGGCTACTGGTTTTGGAAGAAAGGCATAATTTAAAAGCCGTGAGCTGGGATACTTAGTGAGGAAATTTCTAAATTAAATGCAACCTTGCTTATCCTTGCTGCTTATAGTAAATTGCAACAGGGAAGAGATTGGTTGAGAACTGTACTCTTGGGTATAAAGAAAACAGAAATTGGTGGTCTGGAAAATCCTGGGCTTCCCAAAAATGAGACCCCAGTGAATAGGGCCCCACATTAGGATTAAACCTAACATGTAAGCAGTCAGCCATTACAGGACAAGCAAGGACTGGAGATGGAGTTACCCAGAAAGGATCTGTGGAAAGTCCTATTGTCTGATGACTATGATCCCTATATACTGCATGGAAAACCAAAAAAATTTCTTTCCATATCTGTGTGAATGTAACCATTGCCAGTGTAGGAAAAATGACTTCAAAGGCAGATTCATGGAAGCTAAGATCAGTAGCCAATCTCAGGCCAGGAGAGTGGACCCACCCATCCACGTGGGAAAGGTGAGTGTGTCCTGGAAGCAGAGGGTGGGCCTTCTGCCTTGATATTCAAGAAGAGTTTCATTGCCCCAGGCCTCAGAGAGGATGGATCCCATAAATCAGGTATTAGAGGAGCCAGGTGATAGCCCCATGTTCTGGAGGGTTGGATGTGTGCCCTGGAGATGGCAGAGATGTTTGGAGAGGGTGGAGCTGAGAAAAAGGTGATCTTCTCAATGCACAAATGTTGCAACCTTCACCTCAGGCTTGGAGAGAACAGGGCCTCTACATAGGCCCTTGTAAAGGGTGGGACTGCCACTTTCTAAATCTCTGAGGATGAATGATGCTCAGACTTTAAAATCTAATGGAGTTTTCCCTGAAAGTTTTCCTCCTTTCAATTTATCCCTGTAGCAGTGGGAACATGTATTCTATGACTGTCCCTCTTTTGTATATTGGAAGCAGATAACTTTTTCTGAGTTTCACAGGTCAACAGCCAGAGAAATTTTTCCTTAGAACAGACCAGATTCTGTAACTGACTTTGGTGAGATTTTGTACTGTTTTTGTCTTGGTATTAAATTTGTATTGTTATTGAAACAGTTTAAAGTTATTGTGATAGAATGAATGCATTTTGTATATTGAAAGAACGTCTATTTTTGGAGTCCAGAGGGTATGATAGCTGGTTTGAAATTGTTATATACCTCAGAAAAGCCATGTTTTCTTTCCTAATCCAATATTGTGGGAACAGACCAACTGCTTAGGGTGGAAACTTTGATAGGATTACTTCAAATGGAGATTTGACACACCAAGCTGTGGATGTGGCACTTTGATTAGAGGAAGATGTGACTCCACCCATTTAAAGTGGGCCTTGATTAGTTTACTGGAATCCTTTTAAAAGGGGAACATTTTGGAGGAAGCTCAGATGCTTGGAGAACAGTTGCTTCAGAGCTTACAGAGAAACAGATATTTGGAGATTCTTGGAATACCAACAGAGAGAGCAGATGCCTAGATATGGACATTGGAGATGCAGAACCCAGCAGACATTGCCATGTGTCTTCCCATGAGATTCTGAGCAAGCCAGAACCTACAGCTGTACCCCAGAGATTCTAAGTGAAGGTTTACAGATGTTTAGAGAGGAAACCACTGACGTCAGAATCTGGAAGCAATGGAACCGGGAATAGGTACCAGTAGATGCCAGCCACGTGCCTTCCCATGTAACATACATCAGCGTTTCTTAAGTCAGGGTATCTTTCTCTGGATGCCTTAGTTTAGACATTTTTCTGACCTAAGAACTGTAAACTTGTAACTAAATAAATTTCCTTTAAAAAAGTCATTCCATTTTTAGCATATTGCATTCCAGCAGTATTAGCAAACTAAAATAGAAACTAAACCTGCTTTTCAAGAAATTTTGTGAAATAAAGTTCTATGATAAATAAAGTTGAAAAATGTTGAAAAACATCACTCCTTGATGACTTATCATGCATGTGGCATATTAAAACCTCTTGGAGAGGTATAGTTCAAAATCACATAAGATTCTAATTTTACTTTGCATAATATTTACTAACATATTGAGAAGGATTGTTCCATGGTGTGGTTTGGGAAGTGCTACTCCCTTGTGGTGTTCCTGAAAGCTGACCATCTGCTCAAACCCTTCCAGCAGTGGGAAACATTTCCTACAAGGCAACTCTCTCCATCACTGTACTGTTCTTTCACAAATTGAGCCAAAATCCTTCTCCCTATAACTTCTACCCATCAGACCTAGTTCTACTTTCTGGAATATACCTTTGCTCACTCCTCAGGTTGGTATTAATTTTCCTCTCTCTGGATTCCCATAGAATTTTTTATGTACCGCCACCATTACACATCTGACATTCTCATTGCTTAGATGGATATTTTTGTACCTCTCTTGATTTCCCTACAAGACTATGTATCCCTTGAGAGTCCATTTAAATTCATCTTTTTATACCTCAAAGTATCAAGCACAGCCTTGTCTGTATTCTAAGTAATTAAAATATTTAATTTTATGAATTATATATTACCTCAGTGTGTGACTGACTTTTGCGGCCACAGTCTGTTTGTAGTTGACCCTTCAGTCCAGATTAACCACCCCTCTCCCCCACCCCTAGGCATTGCATTGGGATAATTCTATAAAAGTGTTCATAATTCATTGTGCATCACTGACAGATATTCTCTAGGAGCATGGTTATTAGTGTAATAGAGTTCCCTGATGACTGCACCCAGGACTTTTCATGATGCTTATTCATTGAATCAGAAGAATTATGTGGATGACTGGAGGGATTCCATTTTTTTCTTTCTTTATTGAATCCTTGGACAAGGATTAATAGATTGTCCTTTTGAACTCCCAAATAATATTAGTCTATTTTCTGTGAATCTGTTTTTGTTTCTTGTGAACAAGACCCATATCTTATTTACCTTTTTTCTCCAATACATAATACGATGATTCTTACATGGCAGGTACACATAAATTTTAATTGAATTAAGTTAGAAAATAGATTAGGAATGCCACATCTCTCCTTAATGATAAATCAGAGTGAGGCTTTGGGCTCTCACATTTTAGAGAGTAATCAAACTTGTCTTAGTAATTGTTGGAGTTCAGATTGACTTGGGATTATTTTTGTAATGTCAATATAGAGATACTAATATTAAATCTTTCATTTTTTAAAATGAACTTTTTTCCCTCTGACTATAATGTATCACAAATTTGTGGTAGAAATTTAGGTAATCCCGAAAAGTACAAAGGAGGAAAAAAATTGCTCCAATTCTATCACTAGAGATAGCCATTGAAAATATTTTGGATCACATATGTCTAGCATTTCAGATAGGCACATGATACATATTTTATATCATACTGTGGGTATTATGCCTTTTGTTCCTAATGATATTTCAGTGGAGCATTTTCTATGTTATTAAATAGTATTTTTATTTTTAAAGCATCATTTTAATGATTTCATATGATAAAGATGATGTACCACAATACACTTAACCCACCTTTAAGATTATTTGCCCTTTTCTCTATTTTAAATCGTGCCACGATGACCTGCTATGAGTGGCAAGTTGGAATCTCTTCTTCCTCCCACATCTTCTTTCCCTTCTTCCCCCAGCCATGGTGGAGAGAGCACTTTCATAAAATGGAGAGGAGCTTACAGCTTACAGCTGTGATAGCCTATTAAGCATTAAACTTATCAAGAGTAGCAAGGAATTGGATTTTCAGCCTCTAGAACTGTGAGACAACACTTTTCTGTTATTCTAAGACACCAGGTTTTGGTACTTTATTACAGAAGCCCTAGGATGCTAAGACAGGGTTAAAATCTTTGTGCAAATATGGTTACTTCATTACAATAAATTTCTCAAAAGGTAATTGTTGTGTCAAAGGATATAATTCATTTTAGAGCATTACACTTTCTGGGATCTAATATGGGAAAGCCATGACTCCTGGAGCACGCTATACTCTCACGCTATGTCTGGAGTTGGGTGGCTGAAAAAGTAACACTATTATGGAAGGGTGAGTTGCTGCAAAGTTCCCAGATAATGATTGCTGTATCTGTTTCATGTGCTTTCCCCCCTCAATTTAGTACAGAGTAACATTAATAAGTTTTATTAAGATAATTTTTAAATTGTTATTTCTTGTTTTAAACAGTCATCTTATAAAAACATAATGGATTGGGTGGTGCAATGGTGGCTCAGTGGCAGAATTCTCATCTGATGCCAGAGACCCAGGTTTGATACCTGCCATGCCAAAAACAAAAACAAAAACATAAAACATAATGGATCCCATACAACTGAAAAAAAAAAAAGATACAACTGTGTTACTGATAAGTCTCAACTTGTGGGGGCTCATACATGATATGTTCCCATATGTTCAAAAACTACTATATAAACTTTTCTTCCCAGTTGGCTATTAGGCTCCCAAACACGGTATCTTTGTTTAGTTCTATACATTTCCAGCCATTTTGGCATTCAGAACAATTGAATTTAGGTTTCTTAAGACTCACTCCTGCTTATCGTTAAACTCCCCATCCTATTCAACCACACCCCTTCCCGCAGCAGTTAGACTCTTGGTTCTCTGGGAGGCTCCTGGAACAGAGGGCAAGCCTGTTCTCACACTCTTACCTCTCCTTCTTCCTGGCCCTCACTGTTCTGCTGTTTATCCTCTACCCTAGTGCTTTTTGCTTATCCAGGTTGTGCAGGTCTTTCCATTGGCTTTGGAGTGGGTGACCACATCCTCTTCTCCCTATGCAGGGAATAGGTTTGTTTGCTTTTAAACAAATATTGGACTCCCCCAAGGGTGGTGTCTTGCAGTCTTCCTATTCTATGGACCGTGGGCAGGAGGGGCACGGAATGTAGGGGTGGAGGTAGTCATGCTGCTTCTGCTGGAATGATCCTTCTCAGGAAGCTCTTTGAGAGAATGGCTGGCTCCAATTCCCGTTGAACTTCCTAATTTAGAATGTGGTCTACTTTCATTCTCGGCTGTGGGCCTTAGTCACCAGTTCTGGCACATCTAGCCTCTAGCATCATTGGAAATTGGGCCTAATGAAAAAGAAGAGTAGGAAAAATAAGGTAAAATAGGGGAGAGGTGAATACATGAAATGTGTGTCATTAGATTCTGTGAAACTATGGTAGGTAAGCAGATCCAACTGAGTTGTCCCAGCACAGTAGGAAAATATCATCAGCTACAGACATTTTATTAGTGTTTCTTAAAAAAATCCATTGCTTAGAAGTAAAACTATCCCTGGTACAGAGATAAACGGCTCCCATGGCCCTTGTAGAGAGAACACTGTGTACTGCGGTAAACGATGTCCTCAACAATATCCTCAACGTCAGTGCGTCATTTTTTATACTCCATAATGTGAAGGCAGTTATACGGGGGGAGGGAAACAAACACTGATGAGTCAGGTAAGCGGCGATCTGAAAAAATGGACTAATTTGAGCATATCTAAAGGATAAAGGAGAGACTAAAGGAAAGGAGAGACTATCTGAGAGCCCCATAAATATTAAATGTCTAAACTAGATTTTGATAGAATTAAGCCATCGGTGACTTCAAAGTCTGCTGGGATCCAACCATCTCCAAAAATCCATATCTTTGCTCTCCAAGTATTGGCATCTGTGTCAGCTCTGCTATGTCAGCTCTGAAGTTTTGTTGACTCTGAGCTCTCTCCAAAATGTTCCCCCATTTCATGGAACATATCATCCAGGGATGAATCTGGCCCTGGTACTGTGGAATCAACAATTCCACCTGACCAAAAGGGGGAAAAGAAGTGTTACTAATATAGTATCAGTGGCTGAGAGAATTCAAATAGAGTTGAGAGGCTATTCTGGAGGTCACTCTTACATGAGCTTCGGTTAGACATTGCTACCCATCATAACTTGCCAAATATCAACCAGGACCATTTCAGCCAATCCTAAAGAGCACCTAGGGCATTATATTATATTCTACAAAAGTTCCATGCATTAAGTTAACTTTCCAGAAACCTACACCCTCCAGATGGGCCAGATAAGTCCTGAAACCTGGAGGGCCCAGCCTCTCTAGAACATCGGCTAGTTCCATCTCCCTACCCCATATTATTGACAGTCCCCTCCAACATGAAAAATTTAGAATGGGCATAGCCCAATTACCCCTAAAAAGTGGGAGAAAGATCAAAAGTGATGGTGGAGTTATACAGAGGAGGTAGGGTTTAACAAACAAGTGTGATTGCTGAATCATTGTATTGATATTTCTTTCAATCTCAAGTAACTTAAAGCAGCTGGAAGTAAAAACTTAAAATTATGGAATTGTAACCAATACCAAACTCTGAAATCTGTTCTACAACTAAATGTTGTGCTGTGCTTTGAAATTTATTGTGGTTTTTTTTGCATATATGTTATTTTTCACAAAAAAGAAAAAAAAAGTTGATTGTGACAATAAAAAAAATTTATTCCTTCTAGCCTCCTGTATTCTGGAACAGCTAGAAGGAAAAATCTGAGATGATGGTATGGTAGCCCATGACAAACTCAGATGTGTTCTGGAACTTCTTGTTGAAGAATACTTTGAAAACCATTGCCTTTTTCTTTCTTTGCTTTGTATGTATGTTATATTATGCAATTAAAAAACAGAAAAATAATGTTCCCCCTTTTAAAGGACTCCAGTAAACTAATCAAGACCCACTGGTACAGAGATAAACGGCTCCCATGGACCTCGTAGAGAGAACACTGTGTACTGCAGTAAACGATGTCCTCAACAATATCCTCGGATGAAGTCATATCTCCATCTAACTGAAAGGTTATGCCCACAATTGGGCGTGCCACAACTCCATGGAGATAATCTAATCAAAAGTTTCCATCTGCGATATTGAAACAGCATTAAAAGAAATGACTACCCCCACAAGATTGGATCAGGATTAAAACATGGCTTTTCTTGGGTATATAATACTTTCAAACGGCACACTAAGTATTCCAGTCAGTATTCTCCAGCATTGGAGAACAGATATATCAAGTTGGTGGATACCATCAATTTTTTCTGTTTTTTTTTTTAAATAATATTTTGAAATATTGAAGCATTTGTTTGGTCTCTGTATATACAGAGAGAGTGAAAGCTTGTCTAGAGGTCAGTTAATGCCTGACTACAATTAATAGCTTTTAGATTCCATCCCTCCACCATCCTCCTTTTCTTAGCACAATAATGGCATTCTCCAAAAGCTGTAGCCAAGCTTTTGGAAACCTATTTGCAGTTTCCCTGTAATTTTCAAAGATTCCAGTATCACTGATGGACTGAAAATGTTATGGAATTTCATGAAAACCTTTAATCAAAGAACTTTCAAGTGAAATTGCCTAAAAATATCTAACTGATATTGTCATATTTCCCAAATGATTCCTAAGCAGAAAAGTAGCAAATAATAGGACAATAAATTAATTCTTTCAATACATTCTTCAGTTTTGCCATTTCTTGGGTGAGGTATAGGTGTGCAAAATATTATTTGGTGGTGTTTCTATTGGAAAAGCAAGCTGAAAGCATTGATTCTGGAGTTCTAGCAAGACTCAAATGTCATTCAGAAGAGACATTCTTCCATTAAAAAAAAATGAGACCTAAAAAACTTTTCAGTTTTATTTTTTTAGTATAACACAATGCTGTATATTATATTTTACTTTTGCTTTATTCAATAAACCTTGTGTAGCACTTACTATGTGCCAATCTCTGGTCTAAGAATTTGTAAATATTAACTTATTTGATAAATAAATGAGTGGAAAATGGTAATCCTTCACAATCCGATTCCCCAGAGATGACCATGCTTAGCCATTTGAGGTATTTTTCTCCAGCTTATTTTCTTTTCCTTAAACATATATGTTGTAGTTTTTATAATTACTATCATTCTTTTTATTAAAATAGAATTATACTCTTCTGCAATTTTCTTTTTTTATTAACTCTTTTATTAGAGCAATTGAAGGCTTACAGAAAAATAATTCAGAAAGTACAGAGTTCTTATTTTACACCCCCTCATCCCTACAGTTTTCCCTATTATAAACATTTGGAATTGTAGTGGTAACTTTGTTTCAATTAATGAATCAATATTGTTATAATTACAGTATTAACTATAGTCGATCGTTTACATTAGGGTCTGTTCTTTGTGTTGTGTAGTTCTCTGACTTTTTAAATCTATTTTTATTCTGTGTGCTGGTTTGAAAGGATGTATGTACCCTAGAAAAGCTATGTTTTAATCAAAATCCCATTTCATAAAGGCAGAATAATCCCTATTCAATACTGTATGTTTGAAACTGTAATCAAATCATCTCCCTGGAGATGTGATTTAATCAAGAGTGGTTGTTAAACTGGTTTAGGTGACGACATGTCTCCACCCATTTGGGTAGGTCTTGATAAGTTTCTGGAGTCCTATAAAAGAGGAAACATTTTGGAGAATGGAGATTCAGAGAGAGCAGAGAATTCTGCAGCGCCATAAGGCAGAGAATCCATCAGCCAGCGCTTTGGAGATGAAGAAGGAAGATGCCTCCTGGGGAGCTTCATGAAACAGGAAGCCAGGAGAGAAAGCTAGCAGATGATGCTGTGCTCGCCATGTGCCCTTCCAGCCGAGGAAGAAACTCTGACTGTGTTCACCATGTGCCTTCTCACTTGAGAGAGACCCTAAACTTCATCGGCCTTCTTGAACCAAGGTATCTTTCCCTGGATACCTTTGATTGGACATTTCTATAGACTTGCTTTAGTTGGAACATTATCTCAGCCTTAGAACTGTAAACTAGCAACTTATTAAATTCCCCTTTTTAAAAGCCATTCTGTTTCTGGTATATTGCATTCAGGCAGCTAGAAAACTAGAACATTCTGTGTCTTCACTTAGTGATATATCCTGAACATCTTTTTCTATGAGTACATCTAATTATAAGTCATTGTGTTCAAGAATTGCATGGTTTTCCACTGAATGAATAAACCATGGCTTATTTAAACATCCTTTTACTGAAAGACATTTGTGCTATTTACACTTTTTCACTAATAAACTTTGCATAGATATGGGTGTGCTTTTGAAGGCTAAATCCTGGTTCAAAAAGTATCAGCAGTTATAATTTCAACAACTATTTTCAAATTGCTCTCAATTTATATTTCCTCTAGTGGTGTTTAATGTAACTGTTTCCTCATATTTTAAATTTAAAAATATCAAATTGATAGACATAAAATTTATTTTTTATTTTTTCCACTTTTTAAATTGTATAATATATATACAAAACAAAGAAAGGAAAAAGCAATAGTTTTCAAAGCACTCTTCAACAAATAATTACAGAACAGGTCCTAGAGTTTGTCATGGGCTACCATTCCATCATCTCAGAACACTGGATGCTGGAAGGAATATATATGTGTTTAATCATCACAGTCAACTTTTTTTTCCAAAAAATAAAGTATACAAAAAAAGCAATAAATTTCAAAGTACATCACAACAATTAGTTGTAGAACAGATTTCAGTGTTTGGTATGGGTTACAATTCCACAGTTTTGGGTTTTTACTTCTAGCTGCTCTAAGATACTGGAGACTGAAAGAAATATTAATGTAATAGTAAAGCAATCATACACATTTGTTAAACTCTGCCTTCTCTGTATCTCTCCACCATCACCTTTGATCTTTCTCCCAGTCTTTAGGGGTGTTTGGACTATATTTATCATAGCTTTTTCATACTAGAAAGGGCTGTCGATAATATAGGATTGGGGATGGAACTAATTGATGTTCTGGAGAGGCTGGTCCCTATAGGTTTCTGGACTAATCTGGTTCAGTGATCCATTTAGAGGTTGTAGTTTTCTGGAAAGTAACCCTAATGCATGAAACTTTTGTAGAATCTTATATTATGCCCTAGGTGCTCTTTAGGATTAGCTGGAATGGTTTTGGCTGGAGTTTGATAGGTTATTGTAGGTAGCAATGTCTAACCAAAGCTTGTGTAAGAGTGACCTCCAGAGTAACCTCTCAACTCTATTTGAATTCTCTCAGCCACTGATACCTTATTTGTTACACTTCTTTTCCTCCTTTTGGTCAGGATGACATTATTGATCCCGCGGTGCCTGGGTCGGGTCCTCTCCCGCACCACAGGGAGACTTTCACCCCTGGATGTCATGTCCCACATAGTGGGGAGGGCAATGATTTCACTTTCAGAGTTGGGCTCAGAGACAGTGAGGATACATCTGAGCAACAAAAGAGGTCCTCCAGAAGTAACTCTTAGGCACAATATAGGTAGACTAAGCTTCTGTGCTACATACATAAGCTTCACAAGAGCAGGCCTCAAGATTCAGGGCTTGGCCTATTGATTTGGGTGTCCCTAATGTTTAACACAGTATCAGGGGTTTCCCTGGTGGTAAAGTTTAATAGTTCCATATTTTTCTCCCATCCCTCAAGGAACTTTGTCAATACTTTTATGTGCTTAATATACTCTGTGATGTATCTAAGCATTATATTAACCTATACAGGATTAAAGATTCTCATTCTTATTCTGGGCTCTCTGTGTTTTGATCGTTTAAGTGATCTATCCATATAGGTTGAGTTAGATTATGTGTTATAAAAAATTTTGGTTCTGGACAAAATAAACCTTTCTTCCTTTGGTCTCAAAGAGTAAATGAGGTTCTAAAATATAAGCAATATCTTCCTTATCCATTTCTGAATTACCTTAATTCTGACCTGATTGGCTTCATTCTTATCTCTAAATACCAGATTATAGATATATAAAACAGTCTTTCAAAATCCAGAAGTAGTAGTTACCACTCTGGACTAAATGTGACTGCTATAAGAGCTTACAAGCTAGGCCCCTATTTTCTTATAAGCATTTTCTAAATGAGACCATACAATAATTGTTCTTTTGTTTCTGGCTTATTTTGCCAGAAATAAGCAAAATGAACATCTCACAGGTTCATTTGCAGTGTTGCATGACTCACAACTTCATTTCTTTTTGTAGCAGCGCAACATTTGATCATATATATACACCATCATTTGCCAATCTACTTCTCAGTTCATCCTATCCTTCATCTACCTCCATTCATTAGGCATCATGTATAATGCCCAAGGTCGACAGTCCATCAACACTCTCAATTTTAGATAATTTCATTGTTCCCAAGAAAAGATAACCAATAAAAACACCCTCACCAAATTGATAGACCTAAAATTTTAAATTATATACATTTTATTATTAAAGTGTTAAAAATGAAGAAAGAATGGGAAGGAGGCAAAGAATGTAGAGGAAATACCTATACCTAATGAAGGGAAAATCTGCCTTGCAGCCTGGGTACCTGAAAGTCTGGAGAACTAGAAAATTTTAAATTTAAATATTTACAGTACTTGAAATTCAGTTGCTCTTAACTTTATACATGTAAGTTTGGAATTTTTTACATTGGCTTCGTTATGTAAGCTCTACCCAAGAGAGTATAAGTCCCTATGCTTAGTACAAGGCTGGCACATAACAGATACCCAAAGAATATATGTTTCTCTTTCCTTTTCTTGGGTGCCCCCAAGTAGCAGGAGAGAATGGACAACAGACTTTCTGTATTCCATTTACTTCCCAGAATTTTGGAGTTTCAAAAACTAAATGCAGTTATTAATAGAGGAAAGCATTTCATGTGTAAATTATCAGTGCATTAGTCAGCATTCTCCAGAGAAACAGAACCATAGGAGATATCTGTAAATGTGTGATTTTATAAATGTGGGAATGTACGAGTCCAATTTCCATAGGGCAGGCTGCTAGCTGGCAACTCTGATGAAGGTGGTATATGAACTCTCCAGGAGAGGCTGGCCACTGACGAAAAGTGAAAGTTCTCTTTTCTCCCTTAAAAACCTTCAAACAATTGGATTAAATCCAACTGATTGGATTATCTCATTGCAGAAGACACTCCCTTAGTTGGTAGTAGATCAGGCATAGATGTAATCAACTGACTGATGATTTAATAAACTAGCCAAGGAGATATCTGTAAATGAAATTTTATAAGTGTCTCCCGTGGCTGTGGGGATGCATGAGTCCAAATTCCACAGGGAAGGCTGCAAGCTGGCAACTCTGATGAAGGAAGTTGAATTCCGCAGGAGATGTTGGCTGACTGAAGTGGAGACGAAAATTCTCTCTTCTGACTGCTGAAGTTATCATTTCTTCCTTAAAAGCCTTCAAATGATTGGATTCAATGTCTCTCGTTGTGGAAGACATTCCCTTTAGTTGATTGTAGGTGTAATCAGCCATAAAGGCAATCAGTTTACTGATGATGTAAGTCACAAAATGTCCTTGCAGTAACAGGCCAATGCTTGACTGATCAGACAACTGGGCACCGTCACCAGGTCAACTTGACAACAGAACCCAATCATCACACAAATCATTCATTAATTAACCTAGTCATCAAATATTTAGGAAGTTTCGACTATGAGCTCTACTATAGGAATGCCAAGATAAATGGGAGTTGGCCCTTACCATCAAAGAACTAATTCTCAAAATTTGTGTCTATGTGTGTGAGACAGAAAGATAAACTGGTAATTTTGACAGAACACAATATCTGATATAATAGAAATGTAAACATTTTGCCATTGCCTATAACTGATCACATCCCAAACCTTAGTCTCCTGCTTTCATTGGTATTCTATGCTCCTAATAAAAATAACATTTAGAAATCTCAACAGGGGTATCTAAACAGATAATTACTCATGTCCTAGGCTCTATAGCATGTTGTATATCCAACATGTACAGGGTCAATTTTTCTCCCTGCCTTAGGTAAGCTTCCACATTCTTCTATCATGAAGTTGAATCCTCCCCAACCCCTTTACAAAAGCTGATTCCAAGGATGGCAAGCCAGAAATCCTTAACAATGCAAGTCATTGGAAAATGTCACATTTGCAAGATGTATTGGCTAGCTACGGAGCGCTGTCACTTAACCCACTCAGAAAGGGTTGCCATGCTGGTCATTTGGGACTGTTGATGTCCTTCCCTCTTCCAATCAATGGCTCACGTGCCATGTGGAAGTTCTCTGTTTTACCTTGTAAGTGAGAGAGCTTAGCTCATCAACCCTTATTAATTAGTCACTAATCTGCCCTATGTGCCAACAACTGTTTTCACTAAGTGGTGGCAGCGCTAATTGGTGGGTGATAATGAGCCCCTCCCTTATTACAAGGGAACATTGCTCCTTTCCCTCTGTAGATAATACCTTACACAGGAAGGTCCGCTAAGGGACAGGCACAGAATGACAAGACTTAATTTGTTTTTAACTTGCTTTTAAAGAGTTGTTTAATTAATACTGGATCACACGTTTGAAGGCTTGAACAGGTGCAGACGCACACCTGGAACCAGCTGTGTAATTGACCACGGTGGAATAAGCCAGGCTGAGCACAAAGACCTCACTAATCACAAGCTCACCTTATACCTGTGGCCGTAAAAAGGCCTGTTTTTTTTTTTTTTTTTTTTTTTAGCTTCTTGATTACCTGAATCTCTCTGGAAGGCCATAGTGTGTTGGGATGATTTAAATTCTGGATCTTCCAGCCAAAATCTAGAAATGCATTCATGTGCAGCTCACTGAACAGCAGAAGTACCGCAGCCACCATTTTTTGTCTGTGTGTTTTTGTAGCCTTTCTAAAAATCTGGAGATCATGTGGATGTTGTGAAGGGTTGTCGGAAAATAGTTCTTAAGCTTGACTGTAGAATCAAAGAATTCCAGAATTCTAGGAGGCTTTAGAAGTAGCTATCTAGTTCAGGGTTTGAGAAGCAATAGCCTACAGGCCAAATCCAGCCAGTCTGATCTTGTAAATAAAGTTTTGTTGGAATTTATCTGCCTATGTATTGTCCATGCTGCTTTTGTGTTAGATCAGCAGACTTGAGCTGAGTAGTTATGACAGAGATTGTTTGATATGCAAAGCTGAAATAATTTACTATCTGGCCCTTTATAGAAAAAGTTTGTGGACCCTGATCTAGTCCAATCCATACCTTGTTTCTCAGATTTTGTAAAGTTAAATAATTTGTCTTTAAAAAAATGTTACATGCTGTTATTTATTGCATTGTGTCCCCCAAAATATGTGTTTAAGCCCTAATCCTCAGTCTAGTGAATATGGTCCTATTTGGAAATAGGATCTTTGAAGATATTAATAGTTAAAACAAGGCCAACTTGGATTGGGGTGAGCTATTAATCCAATATGACTGGTGCCCTTAGAAAAAGAGGAAATTTAGATGTACAGAGAGAAGATGAGACAGAGGCAGAGATTGTGTCACAAGCCAAAGAATGCCACAGATTGCTGGCAAGCCACTGTAAAGTCGAACTTTACAGACTTCAGAGAGAGAATAGCTGACACCTTCAGACTTCTCCAAAACTGGGGGACTGTACTTTTCTGTTGTACAGTTTGTTGGACTTTGTTATGGCAGCACTAGGAACCTAAGACAGATGTCAAGTGGTATTGAGAAATTCTGTTTCATTTTCAAATAATTTCTCAGATACTTTAATATGTTGATGTAAATCTCTAGGAAAGAAAATTGATTATGCAGAATTATTACTATGTCATTGCATCTCTATTTAAACACTTCCAAGAAGAAACCTATGCATTTTAAGATAATTCTGACTCTTCAATGTGGGAAACTATTCTTGTTATACCCTCCAAAGTCCCATGAATTGGATCCAAGTTCTTTCCAACATGAGAAATATTCAAATATTTTAAGAGAGTCACTAGCTGTCTTCACAAGTAGTTTCTTCTCCAGGTGAAGCACCTCAGCTTTCTCCAACCATTCCACCCATAGCTTGCTCCCAAGACCCTTCAGCATTCAGCAATTTTCCTTTGGATCCACAATCGTTTGTCAACATTCATTTTTTAAAGATGGCTTCTAAATGCTTTGAGAATCTGAAAGAAGTTACGGGTTCTTCTGTAGAAAATACACTCGAAAATAAAATATTACATACAATTTTTACGAGGTTCCAGATTCTTTAAGCAAATCTATGTCAATTAATAATTACAAAATTTTAAATTGTGGTAACATATATATAATATAGCATTTCCCATGGCTGAATACTTTCTAGTCTTCAATTCAGTAGTGTTAATTATATTTGCAATGTTCTGCCACTATCACCACCATCAATTACCAAAATGTGTCAACTGATTCTTGCTGGAGAACCGTTTTAGATCATGCGGCCCAAACTAAATACAATCGTCATTTCTGATGGATAACTATGCAAGTGGAACAGTGCAAAATCCACATAGCATATTTTTAAAAATTTAGCTTCCAAACTTGTTTCTCATGTGGATTTTGCCAAAACTGAAATCCCCAAATCTTTTGCATAAATGCTACTGTTCCACCTTACATATTCTATTCTGTTATTTTGTGGATAAAATTTTTAATCTGAAAGCAGACATCAGAGTTCTTTTTATTAAGTTAGGTTCAGGCCATTGTTTTATTCTGTCCTGATCTTTTTGGAGTTTAACTCCATCTTCTAATGTACTTATCCTTCCAAGCTTTATCATCTACAAATTGGCTATGAATGCACTTTCTGGTCTGTCCATATTGTCCTAATCAACAATATTGCGGAACAAGAGAAGTCTCTTCAAGTCTCTGAAGAGAGTTGCCAAGTTTTGAAGTGTTTCTATTAATCAGCTACTTTGATCGTTACCTCCAATTCACAGCTATTTAACTATATTACAAACCACCTCCCTTATCAAATGTGCTGAAATAAAAACACTTTGAGTCTACAGCAACCCCCCTACACAATCTATTCTACAATCCTTAAAGCAAAACAAACAAAAAATCCAAAACAGAAAGAAAAGAAAGGAAAGTGGAGTTAGTCTGGCATTGATTTTTTGGTTATGAAAATTCTGCTGTTATTTATAAGCTACCCTCTTTCAGAAATGCATTCAACAGATATTTATTGAAATGAACCCATATATGAACAAATATAAAAATAGCACCTAGAATATTACCTAGAATAAAGATAAAGGCATAATGGATGTTAGTTTCTTAGTATTAGGCATGGTGCTGTAAGCATAGGAGATTCAAAGGTAAATAAAAATTAGAAGTCCATGTTCTAGAGGGGATATGAATGCCCAAGCCATGTGCAAAATACAATTTTTCCTTATTTGAAATTTGATAAAAATTTGCTTCTGAATATCACCTCCCTTTCCTGCTCTCAGTCTCTATGTACCACAGTACCTGGTTTCAGTGCATCATCTATTTTTTAATTTGTTTATTAACTGTCACCCTTGTCACAATGCAAGCTTCACAAGGGAGAAACTTTGTATTTCTTGCTCATTACTATATCCCCCGGGTCTAGAATAGCAACTTGGAATGTACTAGTTGCTCAATAAACACTGTATTTTATGGAATCTAAGAAACCATTTGTTGTAAGCTGTATCATTATTTTATATACCATTGAGAAAGAAAAAGTACTACCAATTAAATTTTGACACATGCTGAGATATTGTTGATTGAAAGATGCATCCTCATTTTGGAGTTGTTAAAGCGGAACAGATTGTTCCTTAAAGTCAATGAATTATGGTAAATGGATGGGAAAATTCATGATCTTATAATGATTCTCAAAGTTTAGCTCAAATTTCATCTCAAATTAAATAAAACTAAAATCACAAGCATGTACTGAGAAATTCCTATATGCAATATTCTGAAGTGGTGTTTCCTCTACGCTACCCCATAGTGCCTTGGGGAACTCAGAGTCTGACAACACGATTTAATTATACACTATCCTTTATCCTTTTATCGATCACCAATGTTTCCAGTAAATTAGTCTTGTCTTCGCCAACAGATAAGTTCCTTGAGCATCAGAACTAGATTTTTATTTTATTATTATTTTTAACTTTCATATTTTTCTCAGGGGTCCCTTTTCTATTATCCAGAGAGGAGAACATGGCAATTTTAGGGCTTGCAAGATTGAATATTAGGTATAGAGAAAACTAAGAATGCTTTTAGAAAGCTGGATAAGAGACCAGGAGCAACAAACAAATTGAAGAAATGTGGGAGAGAGTGTATTGTGATGCAAAGAAAATTGACAACACAGGGTTCCAGAGGATGCTGGCGAGCTCAGTTCGCAGGAGCAGTAGCTAGGCTTCTTAAGGGGCAAGGAGAAGTTACAGAGAAAGAGGGAATGGAAAGAAATAAGAAATCCCCTCATCGTTTAGTCCCTAGGAAAATCTAGAAGAAGCAAAAAAGTAAAGAAGGGTCCTTAACAGGAAGAAACAGAGAAAACAAGCCCTCACTAATCTCATTAGCCTTGCTTCTCTCTCTTCTCACATCCTTTCTCAACACTTCTGAATGACGCTCCTTCCCTCTTCTTTCATGTCCAACCTCCCTCCTCTTGGTCACCACTTACCTATTATTTTGCCTCTTTATCCCTATTTCCAAATTCATTTCTCAGCTTCCCCAGGCCATAAACAGGTAGGTCTTTCTTAATGAGCCAACTCTCTCTCTCGAGTTAAACATATTATTGGAATTATAAAGAGATGGTGCTGTTAATGCAGAGGGATGGAGGGGGAGGGAGGAGTTGAGGGAAAAAGTCTATAATTTATGGACCACTTTTTTTCTTTTGCTTCTGCTGGGATCTTTGGATAAGATCTTTCATTTAATTGTCATCACCGTTCTTAAAGATTTTAGAATCTTGTCCAAGGTCTCGTGGGCATTAAGTAGCAAAGCTGTCGGGCAAACTCTAGTCTGTTTGGCTTTCAGAACTGTCATGCTGTTTTACTATGACATGGTGTCTTTCAATAGGGTATCTTGCCTCCTAATAATAAGAGGTTTGTGCAAATATGGATTTCTCTACATTTGTATTATTTAATTACAGTTGTGGGAATATAGACAGAGCATAAAAGTCAAATTAACCATTTTAAGTAGACAATTCTTTGACATTAATTACTTTGACAGCAATGTATAAATTTCACTACAATCTCATTCCAGACTATTTTCATCATCCCAAATGCAAACTCATGCTCATTTAGCAATAACTTCCCCTCCCCCCCTTCCCCCACCCCTGGAACCACTAATCTGCTTTCTCTCTCTATGAAATTGCTTATTTTAAGTATTTCATATCAGGGAAATCATACAATATGTGTTCTTTTGCATGTGGCTTATTCACTCAACATCAGGTCTTTGTACCAGCATTTTACTTCTTTTTATGGTGGACTAGCATTCCACTGTATGGATGTACCGTTTTTTGTTTATCCATTCATTTGTTGATGGACACTTGGGTTGTTTCTACCTCCTGTCTGTTGCGAATAATGCAGCAATGAACACTGATGCACACATATCTCTCCGAATCCCTGTTTTCAATTCTTTTGAGGATATACCTAGGAGTGAAATTGTATGGTAATCCTATAATTTTCTGACGAACTGTCAAACTATGCATTTATGATATGTTTAATTACACAAGTAATACATGTTCATAGTAAAAATAGTTGGAAAGTAATGATAAACAAAATGAAGAAAATAAAAGATCATCCACGTCCCATATGCCATGCACCTTTAATTCTCTGAGATGAGGAAACAACACCCCAACCCTTTCTTTTCTTTCTTTTTTTTTTTTTAACAAAGTATTTGGAATAAGAATATAACTTTAAGTGCTCAAGCAGAAGTAGATACTGAGACACAGACCAATTAATCAATGGCCTAGAATTTCATCCCTGGACTGAAGTATTAGCTTAAAGCCTTCTTGCTGGGAGATCTGTGTTTTGTTTTATTTTTGTTTCTAACGAACAATTGGACAAAAAGGATCAGGTTTAATTATAACTAGAGTCCCTCTCTGTTTGTACATCACTGCAGACCTAATTGTAGTCTGGCATCTCTGCTGCGGCCTGAGTGGTCATTAGCTTGCTGATAACGGACTGCTCTTGTCAACAAGGCCTCATTAACCATTGTTTTTCAGCAAAATGGTTGTAGGGCTTTGAACTTGTGATTGAGGACACATGGGGCTCATGGTGAGAACGGGCGCTTTACTTGTGCAAGTTAGGCTAGAACCGAGGACTTTGGGCTCAGACAAATAACCGTATTGAGGGAAGACCTGTTCTCTACTCTTTGGTGTCGAGAATGCAATGTATTGGGAAGACTCTGACCTGAGAATTAGCAGGTGGAGAGGTTTGTCTCAGTTGGGTAGCTGGTGGCCATATGACCTTGGGCTAAGTATTTCGCTTTTTCTGTTCCTCAGTTTTCTCACCTGAAAACAAGAGGATTCTAGTTGATGATTAGTGGGACAATGTTTTTTTTTTGGCCAATAGAAAAATTTTTGCATGGTACTTGTGCGATTTTCATTGTTTTTATATATTTGCAGGTTTATCTTCTTAGGTTATACACTAGAGGGCAGTAGTACATTAGTATTGTAAACCGATGCCTTTGGTACTGCACTCAGCAGAATTATAGACATTTGGATTAGGAAGGGACCTTGTACTCAAAACATAGGAAGCTGGTCTGTAGTGTCTCCAATTGCTATTCATCTGGCCCTTTTTTGATCTTTCCAGTATTAGGACTCTCATTACTTTACAAGTCAGCTTTTTTCTCTTGTTAGTTCTATTTATTAGACAGTTCTTTCTTCAATTAAGGAATAATCTATTTACCTATAACTTTCACCCTTGGTCTTTAGCATCCCAGAATATCTTTCACCTCTTTCTCATCATGGTATTTTAAATACTTCATAGAATTTTCTACTTAATAATCATGATTACACCTTTTTGGGGGCATCTAGTATGTATCAGGCACTGTACCAGTCATCTTATTTGGTTATTTTATTTAATCTTTACAATGAACTCTGAGGGAGATTGTTATCTTTTTAAATTTTTATTTCATAGCAGTTCAGACCCAAATCACATAACCAGAAAGTAATCATAACCCGGTTAAAATCTGTCTGATTTTAATTAAAATCTCTGTCCGATTAAAATCCCTGCCATTGGCCTCAACACAGATATGAGGATTAAAATCCAGAGATGGGAAGCAACTTGCTCCAGATCACAGATCCACATAGGGAAAGAGTGGGAACTCGACTGTGGATCTTTGGAGAACATATTCAGTTTTTCTTTCTACTTCAGCACAGTACACGCTAGACCATTATCATTTATTTCCCAAGTTCTCTTTTCTATGTATTAAATGTCCCCATTTCCCTTTGTTATGCTGATGGTTTCTTAGCTATCCTATCATGGTCTCTGAATATACTCTTTCTTTGTCCCCATCCTTTCTAAATTGTAAAATTCAGAATTCAAAACCCTGCTCTGTCTGAACAGTACAGAAGGAAAGGAGGCTGTTACTTGCTGTCACTGAGATTAAATCTGCTCACACTTCAGGTTGCCCTAATATTTCAGTTGCCTTACTTAAGGTCCACACAGCCTTTGTTTCTTTTAGTTTTATTTTAATTTTTATGAAACGTAAGACCAAAACACAGCAATCCTTTCCCAGTCTTACTGGTAGAAAAAAAAGCCCTATCTATCTGAAGAGGAGTCCTTCTGAATTGATAATAATCTTCAGCAAATTCCTTGCATATCTTAAGATATGCAAGTGGTGTGAATGTGAACATACTCCAGTTTTTAGGATAATGACTGGATTTGTGTTATACGCCAGACTCCATATCAGTTTTTGCTTTCCTATTAGAAATTCACACTTGCTGTGCATGGTGAACATTTGTTGTTTTGCTCTTGTCCATTATCTTTTTTTTTTTTTTTTTAACATTTTTTTGGTTGTTAAATATAACATATAGACAAAGAAAAGAAAAAATAAGCAATGACTTTCAAAGTATACTTCAACAAGTAGTTACAGAACAGATTTCAGAGTTTGTTATGAGTTACCATTCCACTATTTCAGATTTTTCCTTCAAGCTAGCTGCTCCTAAACACTGGAAGCTAGAAGAAATGTATTTTTTTCTTTTTTTGTGAAAAATAACATATATACAAAAAAAGCCACACATCTCAAAAAAGCCACACATCTCAAAGCACATCACGACAATTAGCTATAGAACAGATCTCAGAGTTTGGTATGGGTTACAATTCCACAATTTTAGGTTTTTACTTCTAGCTGCTCTAAGATACTGGAGACTAAAAGAAATACCAATATAATGATTCAACACTCATACTCGTTAAACCCTACCTTCTCGTATAACTCCACCATCACCTTTGATCTTTTTCCCACTCAGGGGTATTTGGGCTATGCTTATTCTAACTTTTTCATGTAGGTCTATTATCTTTTTTTCTTTTTGTATGCTGTATGGTAAGGGTAAGGGTCATACTTCATTCTTTTTTCATGTGACTATCCCATTATTTCAGCACCATTTATTGAATTTTATTTTTTTGGGGGGGCAGGGCAGGAAGTGCATGGGCGGGGAATCGAACCTGGGTCTCCTGCATGGCTGGTGAGAATTCTGAAATTGAACTACCCTTGCACTCCCTGTCCATTATATTTTGCTATAAACCACAACCTTGGTACTTCATTAAGAAAGGTTGTGCTCAGCCTAAGGGCACCCATAAAGAGACAGACATGTGAAGCAATGCACTCTGTCATGGGACTGTGACTCTCAAGTCGCATGGTTCAGGATGGAAAATAGTTGAGGCTGATTCACCTTGATGGCACCAATGCCCTCTGAGCTGGCTGTCCATTACAGCCTGCTATCCCGAACTTGTGGCTTGGTTTTTCAATGCTGCCTTTCATTCTATTCCCATAGCTACTTCATATATCATTCCAATAGTGTATATTCATATCTATAAGCATACATATTTTATTATAAAAATCAGAACCAGTTTCTAACAAATGCAACAAAAATCTCTAACTCACAACACTTATCTCTGGAATGTATTTGTATTTTTTGAAATAGTATTATGAGATAGCTCTGCTGTTTCATGAAACAGAATTATCTATCAAGCAGTTTTTTTGGATGTAGTATCATATGTATTGTAGAAATTGTTTTCCAAAAGACTTTTAGGATTGTAGTTTTAAAATGTATTTGCCATATCTAATGCAATTCTTGGAAAACCAGTGATAAATTTTTATAATGTGACTTCACTAAGGGCATTTGGTATTTCGTTAAAATCAATGTTCACATCCAATGTTAAATCTCTTAGAATGCTAATCATCTGTTTCATAAATTCAAAATTTTATCCGTTTAGTTTTTTTTCCAAGAGGGAAGCATTTTTATGTTTTCACTTTTAGCAATTCATGTTTGAAACCTATCAATAAATAATCATAGTGATTATATTACAAAATTTATTCAGGCGGTGTTTTTATACCATAGGCATAAACCCTAACAAGGGCAGGACCTTTTCAGTTTTATTTTTCTTACTGTGTTATGATCTTCCCACAGGCACCTCTTTGACGTGGAAAAATTCCCAGCTGTTGGGCAGAGGGAAGTTGTCCTGGGGTAGGGCAGGGAGTGGGGGTGGGGCAGCTCCTCCAACCAGAGGTTCAGTGCCTGGGGGTGCAGCCACAGCTCTGCCCCGTACTGGGGTTGCTGAGGACCCGGCTGGCTTAGAGGGCGGGGCCTGCCCGGGGGCAGAGCGGGAGCAACCCCACCCCCAAGCCGCCTCCACTAGATCCCCACCCCCACCACCCCCACCCCCACCAACCCCACCGCCCCGCACCTGCGGCAGCCAACGCCGGTGCCTCTGCAACCTGCTCTGCTCCAGGAACGCGCGGATCTCCGTAGAGATGTTGAGCCAGGCGGGGGCGCAGTGAGAGTCGCGTTGCGCACAGACATAGGGGGCTTTCCTTCCGCGCCCAGGGCTTCAGGCCTCACACACAGCTGACCCCTCCCGAGTCAGCTTCCAGAGAGGACATCTTCCCTCGGCATCTCCCATCCAGCAGCTCTCAAACCCAACTCCGACGAAGGTCTCCCTTCTCTCGTGCGCCCACTCAGCTGCCCCCCAGATGTGGCTTCTCTGACCTTCAGCCCCACACCTGGTCCTTTGCCCAGTCAGGTCCCTCGGACGGGGCTCTGGAAAGTCTCCGATGTGACTTATTCCGTCCCCACCAGCAGCTCCCCGGCCCTGGGCAGCCCAGCCAGGCCGGTTCTCCATTGCATTCCCAGGGCAGCCACCGGCCAGCTCCCAAGGGTGCCACAGGCATCCCCACCCCTGGACCCAGCCGAGCCCCCGGCCGGTGGGGGGGGCGGGGGGCACATGAAGTTGTGCCCCAAACATAAAACATAAAACAATTATATATATATACACACGCACACATATTCATTCCTAATCTTCCTTTTGAACATTATATCCACATTCTCAACTCTCTGAAGGGCATATCCATTGTTCTCTGGGCACACACAGATCCACCTGATGTCCAGATTACTTATCTCAAAGGGCATTATTGAGAGCACTGTTTGCTACATTATGGGATCTCGTCTTTGATGGTCGAAGGTGGAAATTTCTCCCAGGTGTCAGTACAAAGAAAAAAATGAGCTTTTCCTAAACAACTGGTTTGCTTTGATATTCTGGATCCCACGAATCTTTCACCATTGTGACTTAAAGGAAGCTTGATGGCCAGTTTGTGGTCCCTCTTAGGGCTTCCGCATGGCTTCATCTTCTCTCTTATTTTTCTTTGCCCTCATTTTCCTTTCTTTCTTTTTAAATCTTATTCTGTTATTTTATCTTAAGGAATTATATGCATTGTTTTAGGTCTCTGTAAATACTTTTTACAGCTAGGCAGGGGTATAAATAAATAAAGAGAAAAAACACATAGCTCTGTCCCATTCTTCCCATCTGCTCTTCCTCCTGCTTCCCTCGTCTTTTTGTTAAAGGTGTCTTTTCACTGTCTTTCACGTATGCTTAAAACTTGTAGTCATTTTAAATCCTTATTATCCCTGTATCTAATAGTTCTCAGACATTATTCAGTTGTACTTCCATAATCTCATTTACTAGCTGAAAAAAACTAATATGTATATAGGGAAAGATGGTCATCTGTCTGGAGAATTTAGGGACAGAATTTGAAGAAATGTGGTGATCTGATCTGCTTCCCTCCAGGTTACTGATCCTTTTAGTAAAATTAGCTGCTCTTTCTCCATCTGCTCTGTTCTTTACATTCTTACTACGATTATTTTACCTGTATTAACTCTTCATTACTGGTCATCTGGATGACTGAAAATCCCTTGTTTAATTGAACAGTGGTTCTCAGTCTTGAGTTTGCATCAGCATCATCTGGAGAACTTGTTACAACATTTTTCTGGGCCTCAGTTCCAGGGTGTCCACTCAGTAGGTCTGGGGTGGGGTCTGTTGGGGATTGACTCATGCCCCCCACAAAGGTATGCTCAGGTCCCAACTGCTGGTCCTGCGAGTGTAAACTAGCCCTCTTTTATTTTCTTATAGCATTTACACATTATCTTTTTAATTATTAGCATGGTCAATTTCTCTCTTCTACTGAATTTAATAAGCTCCAAAAACAAGGAGCAGGGACTCTCAGGTTTTATTGCAAGCTTTTCACAAAGTCTTCTTTAAAATTCATTTTTTAGCCACTATATAGGGATTTGGGGGTGAGGACAGAGATAATTAATGTTTTATGAAATATTTATAGAATTTCTCTGAGATCACACTCTGTGGCATAAATCATAACACTTCCCAATTTCATTAATAAAAATGAAATATTTCACCAGACATAAAATAAGCAATAAAGTATAAAGACTTAAATGAACACATCACACCATGGGCTTTCAGCTGAACAGCAATTTCGGCCTCATCTTGATTACTGCTGTGGCATATTGAATTATGTACCACAATTTAGATGTTCTTAATCTTAATCCGCGTTCCCGTGGGTGTGAACCCATTGTAAACAGGAACTCCTGAAGATGTTATTTTATTTCAATTGTGGCCCACCTGAATGAGGTTGGGTGTTAATGGGAATGACCGGGTCCGTAAGAGCAGAAGAAATTCAGACACAGAGCTTTGGAGAGGAACCGGAAGTTGGCGTTCCCTGGGAGCCGGAAGTCCCCCGAAAGCAGGAAGTCAGCAGAACCCGGAAGGTGTAGCGGAGCGTAAGGGAGCAGGTATGCGAGAGGATGGCGGGAGCCAGCACTGCAGTGTTACAGACTTTGGGGAGAAAGCATCACCCTGCTGACGCCTCGATTTTGGACTTTCGAGTGTCTCAAAACAGTGAGCCAATAAATTCCTGTTGTTTAAGCCAGCCCGTTGAGTGGTATCTGTCACAGCTGCTAGGAAAACTAAGATACTTGCCCATGTTTATTAATTAAATATTATGGCCAGTTTATGGACCAAACTATAAATGTGATAATTTGTCACAGAAATACTCCTTACATTTGCAAACTTGTAAATAATGAAATGTTCTATTTTGGTACAAATGAAGAATTATATTAAAACAGCATGTCCGTGAAATACTGTTTCTGGTATATAAGTAGGTATTGCTTGTATTAAGTTTTCCATCACATATGTTCAGAAAAAATATACAAATCCTGAAAAAAAAAGTTTAGAAAATTCTAGAAAAAATTATGTTAACTATCATTGAATGCAGATCTCCTCAGTGGCTTTGTGACTCTTCAAAAGGAAATATACGCTATCTAGCATTTTTCAAACTTCTTTTTCTGTTTTAATTATTTTATGGTGTTTTGTTTTAATTTGTAGAGCAGTTCTCAGTGATTACTCCCTTTGCGTCACACTTTGAAAACCTAGGCACAAAACTTCTGTGTGTGTGTGTGTGCGCGTACAAAAACAGGCAATTGTTTTGTACACAAAAACAGGCAATTGCCATTCCAATGACCTGCATTAATTGTACAGCTGATATTACTAATGACTAGATATGTTCACACCTTTAGCCAATAATGAAATTTAAAAAAAGCCATAACCAGAATAACAACTGTGAATTCACATTTAGTGGATTTCTTTTGTGATTTCTTTGATTTCTCTAAGTCAAAACAAGAGTTTTGTTGAGGATGGTTGGGAAGTTGCTGGACAAAAGACAAGCTGGTTATGTCATTTGCCTGTGATTAGCTCTTGCTACCAGCGCATGATTCTGCTCAACCACATTGCTTGAGTAGGATCCAGTCCCTTGACAGAGCTCCAGCAAGTTGTCTCCTTTTACAGGTCTCAATGGAATATACTGTGTTGAGATGTGTTGTTGGCAATTTAAAGCCAACCTTAAAAATTACTGGTAATTAAGAGGTCACAACAAGAACGTGAACAACCGAAGATTTCTCTGCCATGTACTTTGTTGGTGAGGCTGACAATATGTTATTCATGATGTCATTCCATACGTTCCTTTGCAGACATGGAGATGGTGGGAAATGACTATGTGGACTGGTCTTAATAGAGTAAGAGTGACTCTCGCTAGCCTTTTCCTACTCGTTTTCTGGATGGTTATAAACTCTATACCTCATCTCGTTCTATTTCTTTTGCGGAGTTTCAATGAAAGAGGGATGCTTTTGCCTACTTTCTGAACCTTTGATTAAAAGAGTCAAATCTCTTTTATGTCTTAACCTGCATCCAGTTCCCTTGGCAGCATTTTCTGCATCTCAGTAAAGTCTTTCCTTTTTGCAATTTGTCAAGATACTCATTAGATGTTAACTCGTTTCTAGTTTGGAGCTGGGATTTTTACCATTGTCTTTAAATTGCTGTGTGGCGAGATATTTTTGAAGTATTTATCGTCCTAATGAGAGGTCTAATATTCTTTTTCAAGAATGTTGACTCAATTTTCCCACTTTATTTTCTTTACTATTAATGTGTACTTTGGCTCAAATTTCTTTCTGAATGAAATCAGTATCTAGGTGACTTCCATGATGCACATAATCATTGAGCTAAGAGGCATTTATTAATCTTATAATTACTCTGATTTACAGATGAGATCCTTTTTAATTTATGCTCTGCTTTTACCTGCTTTGGGTCCACACCTTTTTATTGACCTATTTTTTGGAGTCATGGGGGGTTAACCATCTAGAGTGGACACTTTGTTCTAGTTTGATGGAAGATGATCAAACATCCTGAGCTCTGTTTATAAATCAATGTCATAGCCACAGTCTGGATTTTAAAATTGCCGAAGCACAGAGTTAAAAAAAAGTCCATCAGGTGTTCATTTTCATATCAGGCTTTGTATGGTTTAAGTGATCTGTTTAATGTCGGTGTATCTTCAGGTCTCATGTGCTTTACCCTACCCCACTATTCCAAGCTCCTTTTAATCAGTCTTTATTCTCTGGCCCCTGTCTTGGGGTACCTAATTTTGCAGCCTAACGACTGACTCTGAGGTAGCCCTGCCTCCCACTCTTTTTCCTAGCAATAATAAAATAATGGAAGGGCATCAATAACTGAAGATTTGCCTCTTTAAAACAGGAAACAACAGTGAACCTGTCAATACCTAAGATTGTTGTATAAGAATAAGACATGGATAAACTGTACCACTGCCTATAGTTTTCCTAAGAATCAGAAAAAAAAAAAGTGCCCAAGGGAAGCTATATTTCATGGTATTTGCAAGTGTTGAGTTTTGGTCTTGATTTGTTTTCTTCCAGACATCCACTGTTTCTTCTGAAGGGTAAGGTGATACTACCCTGGACTCTTCCTAAATAGGTATTCCTCCTGAGGGGGAAAAAAAAACCCAAAGGACAGCTGTTGTGGAGAAGCTTTGGGGAATTTGTTGGGCAGGAGATTTTCCTTAAAGTTTATCTGCCAAGGAGCTGCAAGTTGGGTCATAAGGACCCATCTTAGAGATTTCCCTTCGCTGATGTCATGTGGTATGGAAACCCTCGTGCGGAAAACAATCCTAAAGGAAGGCAGCATCATCCTTGGGGTGGGGGGAGAATAGGAGGAATGTCCCTGGCCGGAGGTGCCCCAGGAAGCTGTTTCCTCTGAATAGTTAAATGGCTGCCTCTCAGCTTGCACAATGTCACATTGAATTTGAAACAGGGAACTTTTTATATTTTTCCCCTGATTGTGCTGGCACCTGGCAGATGCCTATTTACCACAGGCATCAATACACATAGTAATCAAAGGAAATCAGAGGCACAGATTAGCAACAGCTGCAAGTCATTAGTGACAGACACGGGAAAGCACAATTCTGCACCCAACTTTGAAATAACCAATATGAGTATTTCAGAGCACGAGGGTTACCGCAGGGCACTCACTAGCCTGAGAGCAGCCAAACAATGGCTAGGCTTGTCTCTCAAGAGAGACCCTTCTCAGAGGCAGCACCACACACTCCATATTATAACCCAATCAATCACAAGCGATTGGTCCATTGAGTGTTAGCCCTTTTGCAGAGTCCCTTACTCATCTTCTGATCGAAGTCGGTCTGAATGGAGAAATAACCTCTGGCCGGTGGGAAACCCTGTCATCACTTATCATAACTTTAGTGGAGGGGTGTCATGGGGGTTTAAGTTCATTTTTGATCGTATATTATTGACCTAGTTAGAAAGGAGTATATAGAGAGGGAAAATAAGATATCCCCTTTTGCCTTTTAATCACATTTTCCCCCATTTCTGTTTGGAAACCGGCTCTGATGGATAGCCATTCTTTTGGTAGTTGCATATTTTCACTGGCGACACTAACCTTAGCCTCTTCCAAAAAAATGCTATTCAATTTTTAGCTTTTTCCTAATCAATTCATTCAGGGCCTCGGTGGAATACAAGTTGGTCATTTTAAAAATTTCTAGCTGTTGCCTGATATGTCCCAAAACAAATTTAGCCTGCATGGATTTCTATTTTGGACCATCTCTGGAAATGCAGATTTACTGTACAACTGGGGAATGGTTTAGAGATAAACAGACACAGTGAGCTGTTGTCTGATGAGCAGGACTGGGCAAAATTTAGCTTTATATATATGCTGCGATAATTGGGCCATCGAACCAGAGGATGTAGATTAAATTGGTCTCATCACCACATGTTCTCTCTTCTCCCTTTCCTTGATGTTCAAGGTGGATTCTTTTTAAATTCTGTTTCAGAAATTTCTCCTTTCTTCCTCCCCTAAAATATCTTATGAAAGTTTTTCTCAGCTTTCTTACAATAATAAGTAATTTGTTTTGGACAATAGGATAAGAAAGGGAAAAGTAATGCTCCCTTTTATCTAATGCAATATCAACCATTACATATCAGTTCTTAATAGCAAGTGATACGTTATCATTTTAGAAGAAAGCTTCCAGGGGACATGAATTTTCTTGGAGCATCTGCCACATCATAGGTCTTCAAGTGCATATGTGTTGCTTTTTCAGCCCTCTGGGGAGAGAAATTATTCATACTTGCTAAATACTGTAATTTCTAGGTTTAGTGGGATTTGATTTATTGGGAGTAATTTTATAAGGAAACAAAGGTATGGTATTAATTTCATAATTTTACCTACTAATTACTTTGACTCATATTTATTGAATGCCTGCTTTGTCTCAGCAACTGTTTTAAGCACTGTGGATATAGCAGCAATATTAAAAACCAATCTGGGGTGGGCCACGATGGCTCAGCAGGTAGAATTCCTGCCAGAGATCCGGGTTCGATTCCTGGTGCCTGCCCATGCAAAACAGACAAAAACCCCATTCTGGTCAGATTTAACCAATTGTTGGTGAGCATATAGGTAGCTGACAGTTACCTCTGAGGTGGCAGTTTGACTGTGATTCATGTATACATCTTTTTCTTCCTTCTTCCCTCTCTTTTCTTTTCCCTCCCATTCTCTTTCCGTCCCTTTCCTTTATCCTTGTTTTATGATTTAGGCCTTAGAGGAATAAGGACAAGTACTGTGTGTTACATGCAATTATTCCAGTTAAATAAAACATATATTCTTGAGAATTAATCTGTATTAGTTAGGATAAAGTTTCTTTTAAAAATTAACTTCCAAACAAAAAAAAAAGAGTCAACTTCTGCATTTCAGTTGTTCAACACAATAGAAGTTTCCTTCTTTGCTCATGTAACAGTCTGAAAACTCATGCAGTGAGTTAAGTGATTCAAGGACTCTAGCTCCTTCTATTTTGTAGCCCTGCCATGCCCTGTGACCTTGGAATCCTCTGCTTCTTGCTGGTGGCATGAGAAACAGAGACTGTGAAAGCACAACTATTTCTTAACTGTTTTGGCCTCAAAGAGGCACATATCACTTCACCTCACATTCCATGGGGAGAACTATGTAGATGAGCCTACCTAGATGAAAGGAGGCTTGGAAAATTCTTAGTCTTACTTTTGCCTGAATAGACACTTCAAGATGACAGTTCCCTACCATAGAATTGGGAGGACAGATTTGAGTGGGTGCAACGATGTGTCAGGTGCCATGCTAATGTCTGGAGGTATAAAGATGGATATTTCATTGTCCTTCTGGATGGCAAGAGCCACATAGGTACCCAACTACCAAATACGTGACATTACAAGTGCTAAATAAAGGCTATGTGAACACAGATACAGGGACACATAACTCACTTGGACATTCAGGGATGGACTCAGAGAGGAGATACTGTTGAAGTTGAGCCTTAAAGGGCTTCATCTAGCAGAAAAGAGAAGGAAGGGTGTTGTGGCTAAAGGCTTAAAGCTGAGAAGAGGAAGATAGATCAAGAGAATGGTGAACTGCTCAATGTGTCAGGTGCCAAGAACGCAGACGTACCTGGGGCCAGACTAAAGAGAGCCTCATGTGCTGTCCTGTGCAGGAAGTACTAGAATAGGAATGTGACTGTGTCCTGGGAGCCTAGGACTTCAAACACAGGACTTCCAATCCCACTACTTTCTGAAGGCCACATTTATTACATATGTGCAAAGACCCTGATTTGTAAAGTCACTTGTGACTTTTTAAGGAAAAAGATGGTTGGCTTCTATGCAAGTCAACATATCCTTTGTAGCCTTGTTATTCACTGGGGAAGGAATGTGTCATCTCACAAAACAGGCATGTTAAAATGTATTGAACCCCATCTGACTTCAAGGTTGACATTTCTCCAGACGTTTCTGTTCCCTCCTCCCCCCCATGACCCCAGTGTTTGTAGTATTGAATGTGCTTCATATAGCAAAGAGAATCTAGAGCTCCAGGTACCAAAGAGGCTGAGACTGTCTCACCTGTTCTGGGTGGAGAGCATCTTGAAGCGTTGTGATTAAGTTTGGTCTAGGAGAAGTGCTAAAGAACTACTGCTAGTGGATGATGTGTGAGGTCCCTTGCAAGACATATACATTGTTTTCCCCAAGAAGCTTAGTAACTAGAATCACGAGGCTGGAAGAAACAAGATTCTGATGTCCCTGTACCCATGGCTTGTGCTTAACATATAGCATTATTAATCTCATAATGAATTTTTGCTTTCCTTTTTTTTTTTTAAATGGACTCAAACTAGTCAACAAGCATCGCCCCCTTTTAAAGGAGGAGAATCTGGCATGGTGAAGTAACTTTATAAGGTGTGTTATTAATCTAATAAATATTTAATGAACCTTTGTTAAAAATCGAGGCTCTGTCTGGGGCTTGGTATGGGAAGAAGAGGGAGACAGAATGATGGCTAAACTGAAGTCTTTGCTTAGATCTAATAATGGAGATGTGGTTATATATAAATAACTAGACCATAGAGATATGAAAAGTTCCATAAGGAAGGAGGGGACAAGAGGGAGAAAGAACTGGAGGAAATCAGGGAAAGCTTAATGCAGTGAGCTGGGCCTGAATTTTATAGATAGGAGGCCAATCTAGAAAAACAGATGCTGGTACAGGGATATTGAGATGAGTAAGTATGGGGTATATTTGAGGGTTACGGAGTCCTCCCGCTCGTTGGAGTCTAAGCTGCATGCGGAATGCAGGAATGTTTGCATTGGAACAAGACTTTGAATACAGTGCTAGTAAACTTGAATTTTGAATTTTATGTTCATAACTCTCAAATAGGAAGGGTCTACTTCCAAGTTTCAGGCAAAGAAGTATTATCCAGAATTTACTGAAAAGGACCCTGAAGCTCAGAGTGGTTACCAGGGATTGGCCCAAGGTTATACAGCGGGAGGAAGAAGCCCCTCAGAGCTCTCAGTGCAGGGCTTTCGGCTTCTTCTAAGACATCAGGTCAGAGAGAAAGCCCGAGGACATAAACCAGAGGACATGAGCCTTTACTGTTGCACACAGGACAGCACGTTTCTCCCAGGCAGCTGTGATCTGATCACATTTAGGGATCTTTGAAAAACAAGATGGATTTCCGACCCCATTCCCCACCCGCTGACTGCAGCTTTGATTCTGCTTCTGTGTTTTGTTTTTTTTTTCTGAAAGTGCTGGTCCAATGATCATTTTGGGAGTCAGAGAACGTTACAGGTGTTAGAAGGACTACTTATATAAAGAGAACTATGATCACTATAAGAAAATGATTTTGAGAGAAAGAAGAGGCAAAATTTACGATTGCTTGAAATGGATAAATACCGTCCACTCGGCATTTTTACCATAAAATACACAATAGAGAAGGCTGGATGATTTCCTTTTTAGAACTTGTTAAAAATTATAGCAGATGAACATTAGGCAAAAATCAAAGGGAGATGTTCACTCACATATTAAAGTTTAAAAGAAATCTAGTTGAGTCTGGTTCCAGTATTTGCTGAAGTTTGTGGCTGTGTCAACAAAGATGATTTAAAGTAAGCATATTTTACATCCTAAACAGAGCAGTCTCAGAGTCTGAAATAGAGAGTAGCTTTAAAATGGGTTTCCTTTTCTTTCCTTCCAGCTGTGTCTAGTGCTAGAGGAAGATGAACTGGCATGTTCTTTGTTACATAGCAACATACGCACCCGGGGAGTGAGGCACATCCGATTTTCAAAGTGTTAGTTCCTTTGACTCAGTTAACAGTGGAGTTGGGGAAAATAGATTGGGAAAAGCTGCGTAACCATTCAATACGGCATGCCAGCCTGTGAGACATTTTAGTCAAATTCTCCAAAATACACTGGGGGTCTCATCAGTAAAATTGCGCCAATAAAATGGAGCCATGATCAGTGTTTGCCTCTACATCGTTTGGCCTGACTTGGAGTCTAGTTCTCTAATACCCTGGTGATTATAATGAGAACAGTGTGGCAAAAGGTATTAATTTCCAGGTGAGCTTCTCAGTTTTATATTTAGTACCTGCTTGATTTGACTTATAAATCTCTACCCTGATGCACATTGTCTTTAGATTTAATTTGCCTTCCAGATGCCTAGGGCCCAGTGACCCTTCAGCACCCCAACATCTGTTTTGTTATGTTCTTAATTTCCCCCTGATGCGAATGTGGTTTTCTAAAGGCTGGTTGGAAATTTTGACCTCCCTCTCTCTATAAAAATGCTCCATAGATTTTGTTACTGTCGTAATACAAAGTTCTTAAACCTAACTCTTGTACTGAAATTATCTTGCAGTGTTTTATGTTTGTCTTCCTTCATCTTGATGGCTTAAATTAAGGAGATTTTGCAAAAAAAGAAAAACAAGAAACAAAACCGTTAATGTTGCTAATCCATTTCAAATCCGGTAAGAACAAAGCCTAAATTTCTAAGGCTGGGGTTTAAAAATATTCTTAATATTAGGAAAATGTGTTAACATTAACAAATCAGTTTAACATACGAATATCTTAACTTGTTTAGAGCTTTAGTTTTTTCAAGCACTGCCTTATCTGTGCCTGTGTGAGCGTAGGGTCCCTGTTCTGTGCATGTCAGAGATACTACAGTGTTTTACATAGAGCCTGCTGTGGAATAGATACCCAAAGCTATTTACTGGATATTGCTGATTGGTTGTACGTTTTCATTTGCGCATCACAGCTACAGCTACTTTATCACGGTGGGGGTATTGATTAATCTGTCTTTTTTGTATATTTGGAAACTTCAGAACAAAACTCCAAGTTCAGCAAGATCTATCTGAAATTCTGCAAGGAATCAGACCCCAAACTCCAATGTCCATTCCAGCACCCCAGCCTGCCTTCCCAGTAAGCAGAGGGGGGAGCCAAGATCAGTTTCATTGGCACCCAGGTAGTGCTTAGTTTTGAACAATATGTGGTGTCTGAGCTTAAAGTTTCCAAGTTCTAGAATTTCAAATGACCCGCTGAAAACTTTCATGCAGATTAGCGATTTTGTAGCTCATGATGTTTCTAATTCATAGTAAAAACATGCAAATAATTATTGAAATCTTATCCTACGTCTGTAAAAAGGAAAAATAATTTAGAGCGTATTAGTACAGGTTGGGTGTGTTACAATTCACTGCCTTGTTCTTAGTTAGTCGACATTCAGTCAGTGTTTGTTCCTTGTGAGGCACTGGTGCTAGGAGGCTGCTGGAGAAAGAAAAAGCAGAAAAGTGTCCCTGCCTTCAAAAATATCTTGAGGGTTGCTCTGCTGCTGTTCTGATAACTAATTCGTTCTGTACAGATGCAGCCAATTCCGTGAGCTCAGCTCTAAGCACAAAACCCCAAACTGGTCAGATGAAGACCTGAATGTTATATTTATAATACAAAGATTACTTAAAATAGATCTGTGAATTCTTATGTTGGAAATGAGATGACAATAACTGCTTCTTATGTGATAGTAATTTCACGACACCCCCAGTATTTGGAAAAAAAATTCCCAAATTGTATTCGGCAGCACATTAACATAAAGATCTTAAAAAATACCCTGCAAAAACAGACCTTTATGGTCAAGAGAGTTTGGGAAATATTGGCTTAAATGAGGTTAAGCAAGCTTCTTTATTGCAGGCGTCCCAGTGCCTATAGTTAGGTTATTGGGCATGGCCAGTTAGAGAATGTAATTCTGGAATACCTAACAAGGTCTCCTGTTCTGCAGATCCGAAATACCATTTGGAAAATACCATTTTGCAGTACTATGCACAGAATTCTAGGGAAGGTAAGAGAAGAGAAAGTTAAAATTTCCATTCTCCTGAGAGAGATGGTGTTCAGTTTGCTAGCTGCCGAAAGGCAATATACCAGAAAGGGAATGGCTTTTAAAAACGGGAATTTATTAGGTTGCAAATTTACAGTTCTAAGTCTGTAAAATTGTCCAGATTAAAGCAAGGCTATAGAAATGTCCAATCTAAGGCATCCAGGGAAAGATACCTTGGTTCAAGAAGGCCGCTGATGTTCAGGGTTTCTCTCTCAACTGGAAAGGCACATGGTGAACATGGCAGCATCTCCTTGCTGTCTCTCCAGGCTTCTTGTTTCATGAAGTTCTCTCAGGGGCGTTTTCCTTCTGCATCTCCAAAGATCTCTGGCTGCGAGGGCTCTCATGGTTCTTGTAGCTTTCTGAAGATTTCTACAAAATTCTTTCTCTTTTAAAGGATTCCAGCAAACTAATCAAGACCCACCTGGATTGGGTGGAGTCACAACTCCATGGATGCCACCTAATCAAAAGTTACCACCCACAATTGGGTGGGTCACATCCCCATGAAGATAATCTAAAAACTCCCAGCCAGCAATATGGAATGACAATTAGAGGACATGGCTTTTCTGGGGTCCACCACAGATTCAAACTGGCACAGATGGAAAAATCAAGTAACATTCTGTTATGTTCCCCACCTCACACTACCATAGATTGCTAGCATGTGAAACTGGAGCTCTGGGGGCAGTTCTCTTTGTGGCAAAACAGTATCTACTAGCTTTGGATAAAGGGAACAGATTTCACTCAAGTCTATGCAACACGCAGTAGACGAACTCAGTGAATCTACTCCCTGAACCCAGGGGAGAATTAGGAGGTAGCAGGAAGATCAAGCCAGGGCTGTTAAAGTGGGGGCTTAAAGTGGATGAATAGTGGTCCCCCAAAAGATATGGGACCTGTAAATGTGACCTTATTATTATTTTTTTAAATAGGGTCTTTGCAGATCTAATTAAATTAAGGATCTTGAGGTAAGATCTTCCTGAGTTATCTTGGTGGATCTTAAATCCAATGATTTATGTCTTTATAAGTGGACAGTCAGGAGGAGATTTGACACAGACACAGGGAAGAAGGCCATGTGGAGATGGAAGCAGGATTTGGCAAAGCCACAAGCCAAGGAATGCGTGGAGTACCAGAAGCTGGAAGAAGCAGGAAAGATTCTCTGTAGCATCTTTGGAAGGAGTGTGGCCCTGTAGGTACCTTGAGTTTTGCATTTCTGGCTTCTAGAGCTGTGGGAGAATAAGTTCTGGCTATTTTAAGCCACTTAGTTTGTGGGACTTTGTTACAGCAGCCCTAGGAAACTAATATAGGGCTCTAAGGGAGGAAAAATGGAAACAGAACAGAGAAGTGAGCAAGGCTGGACCATG
Source organism: Myrmecophaga tridactyla (assembly GCA_004026745.1). Taxonomy (NCBI): domain Eukaryota; kingdom Metazoa; phylum Chordata; class Mammalia; order Pilosa; family Myrmecophagidae; genus Myrmecophaga; species Myrmecophaga tridactyla. The sequence continues at coordinate 12,658 of PVIY010012481.1, read as the reverse complement.
AAGACTGATAGGTTCAGATGGAAAGGATGATCTCAGAGTCATCTGGAAAGTGGAAATACAAGAATCTTTTAGAACTTTCTCATGGCAAATAAATGTCACAATAGACTAAATAGCAAAGATGGCAGGTGTGAGAGACACTGAAGGAAAGGTGCATGAGGATTATTTGGAGAGGAAATTCACCACAGGGTGGAGTCCAAAGGATATTCTACTGCCTGGCAAAGAGTTTACTTCTGGCAGAAAAATAAAAGATGGCTCTGCAAGTAAATAAAATAAATTTCTGTTGCCTTGGAGAGATCAGTGGGTATTGGTGGTCTTGTGAGTGGGTTGAGTGAGGCCAGCCCCTAGCTAACATGATCTTTGACTGCTGGTGGGTTCCACACCTTTTAGGACTGTAGGAGAGCATCCCCAGGAGACTACAGTGTGAGTTTCAGGAAGAAGTGCAGTGGATCAGAAGCCCCAGTGAAAAGACTTCCCACATATTCATTAACTGCAAACATAGCAGTTACAAAGTATCTGGGAATGGTGCCATATTGGAGACTCACCGTTGTTTTCTCTGCTTCTGGCAGAGTGAACACTCAGCAGTGGCTCTGGCCAGCTAGGGCTTGGGAAGTGGAAGTCCATGTGGCTGAGTCCATGCATAACCTTCCTTCTTCCTGCCATGGCCACTTGGTTCATGAGTCTATCGGGCAATGGCAGGAGAGACTGGGGAAAGAGGCTGGCTGATATCCACAGAATGGACCCTCCTATCAACTTTATTACTAAAATATTCTCCTCTGCTGAGATCACCCTTTAGTGAGCATTCACATGGGACACAAATATCCTCGTGATTTTGTCCGTTCAGAGAGGTCTGTCTATAAGCCCAAACCTCCTTATCACTGATTTTCCTATTTGTTACTTAACAGTCCCTAACCACCTAGCCAACCATTGCCCACACCCCACTTTTAGTACCAAAATCTGTAACAGTCTCCAGAGGAAAAGAACCAATAGGATTTATATATACATGCACACATACCCACACTTGTGTGCACACACGCACACACACACACACATATAGTTGATCCTCATTGTTTAAGGATCCGTATTGATGAATGTGCCTACTTGTAAACCCACAATCAATACTCATCATACTTGTACAGAATTTGAAGACATGTACAGAGCTGTACAATATTGGGATCTGCCCACACCCGAGTTCTCAGTTGGGGTTGAACAAAGTGATACTCTGCCTTCTTATTTCAGCTGTCATACGTGAACAAATGTGCTTTTCATGGTATATTTAGGGCCACATTTTAAAAATATTTGTGATTTTTGTTGGTGAGTTTGCTGTTTAAAATGCCCATCCAACATAGTTCTGTCTAGTGTTCCTATGTAAAAGAAGACTGGGATGTGCCTTTTGGAGGAAATACAAATGTTAGATAAGCTTTATTCAGGCATGAGTTCTGGTGCTGTTGGCCATGAGTTCAGTGTTAGTGAATCAATAATATGTATTATATAAGATGCCTTTAAACAGAAACACCCATAAAACAAGGTTATGTGTTGACTGTCAAAAATATTATGATCAGAGACTCACAGAAACTAATGCTGTGTTTCTCATAGAACAATAGGATTCACTAATTCGGTGTTCCTGGTGACTTTTTAGACTGTAACTACCATGAATGACAAGAAGTAACTGAGTGTTTGTGTGTGTAGCATATATATAACGCACACGTATGTACGTGTGTGTGTGTGTATATATATTTATTTTTTTAATTTAAGGGATTGGCTCATATGATTATGGGGGTTGGCAAGGCCAAAATCTGTAGAATAGGCTAGACAAGCTTTGAAGCTGCCATCTTGAGGCAGAATTTCTTCTTCCAGGAATTTTCAGTTTTTGCTTCTAAGTCTTCAACTGATTGAATGAAGCCCACTTACATTGAGAATAATCTCCTTTACTATATTTATCAACCACAGCTACCAAATATCTTCCCAGCAACACTAGATTAGTGTTTTATTACATAACTGGGTCCTAAAGCCTGGCCAAGTGGACACATAAGGCTTACCATCACACTGAGAATGAGGGCAGGCAATGGCAGAGAAGTGGGCAGCAGTGTACACAGGTTTGGGAACACAGAGGGTGACATGACAGAGGCTTTAGCCCTCCTGCCATGAGCTTTATTTAGATGTTAAAGGCAGGGTCTATGTAAGAAGAACAGGGTTCATTCATACTTGAGGTATCTGGGTACCATCATGAAGTCAATCATGCTCAGAAGTGCGGGGTGGGTGGGTAGGGTTTGTGCTGGCTTAGTTAAGGGAGATTTGCTAACTTCTTTTACAAACCCCTGAATTAATTTTGTTGTTAAATTTAATATCACTTTTGGTAAAGCATCTGCCCTCTATTTAGAATATTACCAAAAGCCTGGATGTGTTTATATGTATATTTGGGGGAGGGTGGAGAGAGAGTATGCCAGGTATAAAATGCTATGAAACTAGTGCCCTGGGGAAATCCTTTCGAGAACACTGGCATCCATAATACACAAATGTGATTCTCACTGAACAAGGAGCAGAGGGAAGTAGGACAGGTAGAATGGCAAAAGGCCCATTGGAAATAATTGCAGAAAGAACAAAAAATTATAACCTAGGAATAGCCCATTCAGTATGAAGTTTTGAGAATGGAGGCTGTACCATGGGAAGTAGTTGAATCTACTTGGTAAAAACTATTAACAGTGGAAATTGATGTTAATTGATGCTCACTCTTGTTAAATATAATGGTTTTAAATATCCAGTGATAAGTAGACTGAGACTGAAATTCCATGTGACATTGTGTGAGTTTAAGTTAGCACATCAGCTATTATTACTTTAGCTAGTGGAATGATCTGCTGAATAAGGGCTATTTTGAAAAAGAAATCCTCTGTGTATAGGGTTCCATTCATTTTCCTATGATGTCTTCCCATGTGATTAGATGGATGTCTGGGTTTCCATTTCCTTATGAGGCCTGAGAGAGGATTAGATCGCTCGTTCCCAACTGGTCATTTCTCTCTGTATATGGGAGAATCAGTGCTAATTGATACTTTTTATATTTAATTACACTTAATTTTTTCTGTCTGGCTGCCCTGAAACCAAGAAGAGGAAAACAGTGTTCTGCATGCAAATCTTCTAACATAAACATTTCTTAACCTCATTTGCTTCATGATTGGTCCAAATATAGAATCTTTAAGATAAGAAACCACTTTAAACAGTTTTTATCTGTAATTTGAGCCTGTCTCTTGAGTCCTTCTTTCTGGAAACTAGCTCTGTGATTCAGCAATGGAAATTTGCTCATTCTCTACTGCCCTAAAACCCAACTCTTTCATACTCATCGCTAATGTAGTAATTCCCTAGTCCTTTGGCTAGCTTGCCTATGCTAGTTCCATAATCTTTAGGTCCATCTGTCCCTCTTTGAACCATCCAGCCAAGGGATCTGGTCACAGTGCTCTTCCCAATGGCTTTGACAGAGTCACCTCCTTTAAAACCCTGGTGCTTTCTGTTTCCTTCTGGATAAAGCTTCCCTACCTCATCCAATTTATCATTCCTGATTTTTTACTATTCCTCAGTACCAATCAAGCTGTTTTATTTACTCTCACCTAATATCCTGTGGTTTCCCCTTCTGGAACATCTTTCTACTCCTTTCTAAGTCTTTCAGTCCCACTCATCATTTAAGAAGCACATCCCATCTCTCCTGCTCTGGGATGCCTTGCCTGAGCACCCCAGTGTGATGAGATCTTTCCCTCCTTTAACATCCTGTGGGTTCATTGTTAGGTGATTGATTTGGCAATCTTGGGAGTCAATCTAGGGAATTAAATGAGGGGAAAAAAGGAGGGTCCCCCAAAATGGGTTCACTCTTCTACTTAGAGCTTATAGGAATTCAGCCAAGTTTATTAGTCTCCATTGGCTTCAACTTTCCTATTCTTGAAATGGAGACAGTAAAACTCTTCTGTCTATTATTCCAGGTTGGTATGGGGATTAATAAATGTAATAGATGTAAAAATCGTTGATCTGTAAAGTCTTATATATATTGTCATATCTTCTATTAATGATCTCCATTACAGAATTGACTTGCTATCAAAACCCTCTGTTATTTAATGCTTCTGGTATCTTTGTGGTAACCAGTATATCTTATTTTATTGGCTAGGGTACATATATAGTGACATTGCATGTTATTCTTCAAATTCATTGCTTTTCCTGTTCTCCCCCACCCCCACCCATGCCTGTCATTATTAGCAGGAAGTCTGTTATTTCCCCCTTGGAATTTTCCAACATGCTACTTCTCTAATTGGTTAAGAACCTGGATTACACCCAGACTAAAAAGGGTAAGCCAGAGAGAGGACTAGAAAATCCCAGTTAGTTCACTATTGACCATGGGCCTGATGGACACTTCTGCATTAGGGAAAAATCCTCTTGCAGCCCCAAATGCCTGCACAGGCAGTGGGAGGTGTAAGTCCCCAAGATTGGGCATTGAGGAATCAACTTTCTAGGTTCACAGTCACTTGATCCACATGGCATTCTGCTAGAATGTCTGTGGCAGTCATAGGAGCCACCTGCTCAGATTGTCAAAGTACCTGTTGTGGAGAGCATGGCTGATTGACAGCCTCCACTGCCACACCTTTAGATTGGTGGTGGTGAGGTGGGATGTGGGGTTGGGCTGCTAGTACTGGGCTATTTCTGCTCCCCAGATGCCACTAACAGGCAACTTTGGCTCAGGCATTCCCCATCGGCCTGGCTGAGACTTCCTCAGAAGTGCTCTGTACCCTGAGATGTGTCTCACCTCATCCCCCTCCCCACCCACAGATACTGATCCTGGAGCAGTCTGAAGATCTCCTTGCCTTCTTGTCCCCTCCCCCTTTCTCCTTCAGAAGCATTTCTTCAATAAATACCTTGCATGTCTAATCTTGTCTTGGCATCTGCTTCTAGGTGGATCCCAAATGACAGAGAAGTGTTTCCACCTTCAACCTCTACTTATCAAACCTCTCAGACTCTTTTATTTTTGAGCCGAGCCTCCCTTCTTTCCTGATGGGTTCCCATTTGCCACTGGATCTGGAGTAAAGGCCATTCTGAATCTTCCTGATGTCCTAATTGTGAATCTCAGGGAGGTGAGGTTGAGTTGTGCCTTTTCAGAAGACTCCTAGCTTTTTAGGCATATTGACTCACTCTGTCCTCAGCTGTCAAAGGTAGAGACGTGTCTGTATGGGCTTAGTACCTACCTTCTGTGGGCTCAGTACCTCAGTACCTACCTCCTGTTGGTACCCTTTCCTCAGGGAAAGAGGTTGCCTCCTACCCTTACACTATCAAATATAAGGGAGGGGCAATTTAAGTTAGTTTTCCTGAAAAAAACAAAACAAAACAAAAATACCTGTTCCAGGTATCCTGCTATTTCCACCCCTGGATTTCATGGGGACTCACATGGTTTATGTATTCCTTCAGTGACCACCTTTTTCTTATATTTATTGTATCCTACAATATTGTAAGGTTATTGAGAACTGCTTCTTGTGTTTGATATTCCTCAGCTGCAAAATTGAGCGCCAGATGAATGATGCTGAAGATCCCTTTTCATTGTGTGTTTTCCAGGGAAGATGTGATGATGGAGATGGCCTAGTGAATGATTGTCTTACTCTAAAAATTGTGTCCATTCTGTCTGATAATCGACCTTACATTTATACATAACATTTTTCAGTTTGCTCAAATACATTATATTATTTGATCCTCATATTCACCCTATGAAATGTTAGAGTAAAAATGAACTGCATTTTACCTGTTAGAAACTTTAGACTTAAAGAAGTTACATGGAAATTCCAAGGCCTTGGAGGAGGCATTGTCTCTGGTGCCCCTTGTCTTATTAATCCTTTAACAAATATGCCACGATGATTTTTTTCTACTCCTTTCCCTACAACTATTAACTTGGTATCCTTATAAGCACCTTTGTGTTTCTCTTATCCTTAATCATTAGCATCTGGAGGGCAGCTGGAGAGGATGTCACAAATTCAAATGCCTAAAGGGGCCAGACAGTTACCATGGATTAATCGAAGCAGGGTTAGAGTTCTAGAGTAGGAAGGAAGGGACTGTGGGAAATTACAGAGCATATGCCCTGTCTAAAAGAAATAGTCCCTGTTCAGTTTTAGCCCTTTGTTGCTGTTCAGGAGTGTTAACTCAGGGTTGACAAACTTTCAGTATTTCAAGGAAAGTAGGAAATATATATTTTAATGTGAAAACTGCATTGGAAAATACTCAAAATTAAAAAAATTAAAACCCGGCTTCAGAGATACACATCTATTTGGTCCATAGATACCCAAGTTACAGACCTCTGCTTAGGAGGTGTGATCCATATTTAACTAATTTGGTAAGCTTCCCAACAAAACATCTGACAGGAATTGGTGAATTTTGCCACTTTTATTAAAAGTTTAAATTGTTGCATGCCTGCTGTGTCCCAGGGAATATGCCAGGTGTTGGACACACAATATTAACTATCCTATTAACCTTATGAGATGATCTCTTATTATCCTTATCTTACAGATGAGGGAAGTGAGACCGGGAGCTCACCTAACGTGCTAGGTTCACACAGTCAGTGAGTAGCCAAATCAGGACCCAACTCGGGTTTTCTGGCTTCACAGACTGTTCTTGCTCTTTATTACGCCATGTTGCCAATGTCCTTATAGAAGAGAGAGCAAGAGGCAATAGAAAAATGTCAGTCACTTTCTCTATTTCGAAGCAAGTCAAAAGTAGTCTCTTTATATGGAAAATTAAAAGGCAAGCACAGTCTTCTTTAATTTTTTTTTCTTTATAAAAGTGGGGAGAAAAGGGAGAGGAAAAAAGATTGCTCACGGTAGGAAGAGCTTCTCCTTTCTTTCAGAAACAGGTAAAGCTCCCATCCAGCTTTTTGTGTCTGCTTTGTCCATCATATCCTGTGAGATGCCCACTAGCTTCCTCCTGTTATCTTTTACTTCTAGTCTTGGAGAGCCAGCCTCGGGGGAGGGAAAAAAAAAAGAGATCTTTTGTTGAGGGTCTGAAGTCAAGTCCAAATATAACAAGATCTCAATCACTTCCCCTACCCCCTAGGGTTTAAAACCGAATTCCCTCTGCCCAGATGGCTGCTACAGAAAGACAGAGCATTCACCCACTGCTTCCTCTTTTTGTTGGCTGCCCCCTGATTATAGCTAATGATTCCCAGCTGTACTGCTTCCAAAGGCTTGGGGAAGATGAATCCTTAAAAAATAATTTAATAATTAGGCTCCTCCAGGCATGGGTGGGTGGGCGCCAAGCCTGTTGGAGTGCTCCCTCATTCACAGTCTAGCTGGATGAGGTGCCTGGAGACAGAGTTTCCACTTGGTGTTTCTAATAAGAATCTGATTGACTATATTGCCTAACCTCAGTTTGAAAAAAATGTATGTCCTAACACTAGTATATGCAATATATATGCGGTCTTCTTCATGTTCTTTCAGGACAATGACTGAAAAAAATGACATTCTTAAGCAATTGATTACTCTGTTGTCTAGTTGTATAGTTATCTGTGAACCTCTTATGTTCCTGGGAAGTGATGTAGTTTAGAGGAAAGAGCAGGAGCTCTGGAGTCAGAATTAAATTTGAATTGTGATGCTACCACTTGTTTAAATTTTGTGAACTTCACATTCATCACCTGAAAAATGGATTTTGCGGGTTTGCTGTGAGGAAGTTTGTGTATCTGCCAGGCCTCCTATTTTATACTTTTATTATGATCTTTATTGCTATACTATTTTTTAAATGCAATTTTATTGAGATATAGTCACATATTATATAATCTTTTTTAATTCTGGATTTTCGATAACAGATCCAATTTTATTTAAGAAATTTTCCTATAATAGCAATCTGTTAATATTAAAATTGAAAAATATTATTAAAACTCAATTGTTTAATAGACACATGAATAGGAAAAAATAGAAGTCTTTATCAGGCTTATGTCCTGGTGGTTCAGAAAATATGGTTATAATACTTATAGTGTGTGTTGTATAATATGGAACAGTTATTTAATATAGTTGTAAAATAATATAACATAATATAGTATAGTTCTAACTCAGACCAAGTTCCCCAGAATATTTCATTTTTATTATTCCAAAATGGCTGGCATAGTGTTTTACTCATAAAAGGTGCTCAATAAGTATATGTTGGGTTGAATTATACTTGTTAAAATGAATTGAATTATCAGCCTGTTTCCAGGTAGCAGTGGGACTCACAGCTTTTGGAATTGTTTTGCATGAGGACTAATTACCCCCTCTAGAAGTTTAGCCTCATTTTATCCGAAACAGACACATTCTTGAGTTAGGACTTTGTGGTGATGGGTTGTTCCTTGATTCACCTTTTTTTTTATCCCCCCAAGGAATTTAGGTGAAGGACACAGGATGACCAACTTGTCCTGGTTTGCCAGGACTTTCCCTGTTTTAGCACTGAAAGGTCCCACATCATGGGAAACCCTCAGTTGTGGGCAAATAAGGATGGTTGTTGACACCAGTGGAAAGTGAACTGGCTTCTCCTGAAGATGGGTTGGGATTTTCAAGAAAAGTGTGAAGTACCACGTTAGGACTCGTTATTCTGAATCTTCAAGAGAAAGTGGTAGTTATTCCTCATTTGAAACTAAGGGAGTTTCTTGAAACACCAAGGTTTAGAAGTGTCTTGAGACATATTATACATATATATCAGAGTATTAAGACATATTTTATGTAAGTATTTATATTAGTCAAAGGATGTTTTCATAGTACTTTCAATGAGCTCAAAGGAAAAACCGGAGTTTGCCATTGTTTGCCTCAGGTACTTTGGGCCATGTTGATTAAGAGCATAGATGTTTATGGTTTATTTCTTCTTGTTGAATTGCCCCTTGTATTACTATATAGTGTCCTTACTTATCTCATAACATTTTACATTTAAAGTATATCTTGTCTGATATTAGTATAGCTACCTCAGCTTTATTTTGATCACAACTTGCACCTAGTATCTTTTTCCATTCTTTCACTTTCAGTCTATTTGCATTTTTGGGTCTAAGATAAGTCTCTTGTAAATAGCATATAGAGGGATCATATTTTTTAATCCATTCTACTAATCTCTGTCTTTTGGGTAGTTCAAATCATTAACATTCGAAGTTATTACTATAAAGGCAGTTCTTGATTCAACCATCTTATGCTTTGGTTTTATTTTTCTGATTTTTTTTTTTTTTTTTTTGCTATTTTTATCCTTTAAATTGGTCTTACTAATATTCGTCAATTCTTTATACTCTTCTAGAACTCTCTCTCCTGTCCTTTTTCATCCAGCAGGACTTTCTTTATTAGTTCTTGTTTGGGCCAGTCTCTTATTAACAAACTCTCTCTGCTGCTGTTGTCTATGAATATTTTAAACTTTCCCTCATTTTTGACAGACAGCTTTGCTGGATAGAGAATTTTTGGTTGGAAATTTTTCTTTCAATATCTTAAATATATCATACCACTACCTTTTCACCAACATGATGCCTGATGAGAAATCAGCACTTAATCTTATTTGGTTTCCCTTATATATGGTGAATTGCTTTTCTCTTGCTACTTTTAGCATTTGCTCCTTCACTTTGGCATTTGACAGTCTGATAACTACGTGTCTTTGAGTGGTCTCTGGATTTATGCTGTTTGGAGTTCATTGGAATTCTTGGATTTGCATATTTATGTCTTTTATAAGGGTTGGAAAATTTTAAGCTATTGGTACTTTGAATATTCTTCCTAGCCCTTTTTCCTTCTGGACACCCATGATGTATATATTTGAGTGTTTTGGATTGTCAGTATTTTCCCTGAGACCCTACTCATTTTTTTTCCCAATTTTTCTTTATTTGATCTTTTATCTGTTCGAATTTGATCGATCTATTTTTTAGTTCACTGATTTTTTTCTTCTGCCTCTTCGAATCTGCTGCTGTCTCCAGTATATTTTTAATTTCATCTACCATGTCTTTTATTTCCGTAATATCTGTTATTTTCTATGTATTCTTTCAAATTCTTCTTTATGCTCTTCTAATGTCTTCTTAATAGTTTTTATCTGGTATACATATTTTCCTTCATTTCTTTGAATTGATTCAGGAGATTTGTTTGCACATTTTTTATTAGTTTTACAGAATCTGTATCTCCTCTGGCTTTTTGATATTTTCCTACAACTGGGCCATTTCTTCTTGAGTTTTAGTATGCCTTGTGACTTTTTTACTGATATTTGGTCATCGGATTATCTGGATGGATCTATTCTGAAGGTTGGTTTCTCTCTCTTGTCTAGGACTTAGTTGTTGTCTGGTTTGTATCAGGGTACTGCTTTGACAGTTGGGTCTTCTGTATTTCTCAGCCAATACAGGGCTGGGTACCCATGCAAGGGTGTAGACCAGCTCTAGTGGGTCTAGGATAGGGTCTGGAGAGCCTTGGAAAAGCCTTGCAGTTCCCCTGCACTTTCTGGCCTGCCCAGCATATGGCACTGTTTGATGACTTAATGGTCCTCAGAAGATGTTTTCCTTCTGAGCCCAGGCAGCATCTGACAGGGTGGGGCTGAACTGTTAGGTTTCTGTGCCCTTACTTCACCAGCCAAGATCTGGCTCAGTGTGGGGCTGCATCCCATACTTTACTAGTGGCAGGGTACTTTCCCAGCTTCCCCGGTCTGCAGCCATCACCCAGGCAAGGATCAGGCCTTCTGCTGTTGTTTTCCTCAAGAGTTTGGGATAGGCACCAGGACCCAAGGCTGGAAACAATCTCTGTCCACATTTTCTGAGACTCTTTGCCCCTCACTACCTGGTCTTGAAATACCCTCCCTTGTCCCCTGGGTCCCCAAACAGTTGATTTGGGTAGTTTCTGCCTGGCTACTTGCTGCTTTTATAGAAGATTTTGTTGTTTCCTCCCTGATCCTCCATTTTCGAAGTTCTTTGTTGCTGCCCTATTGTATTCCACCCTCCCCAGTGACTTAAGTCCTGCCCTGGGTCCCTGTGGGTTTGAGTCTCTGTGTCTGGATATAGGTGGGGAATCTGTCTCCCTGCTGTGAGACTTCATAGGCTGTGTCCCTGGTAGGAGGTAGGAGGGATCTCAGCTGCTGTTTCTGTGACTGAGCTGTGTGGGACGAAGTGAGAGAGATGGAGAGAATTAGCCGGTTTGGGACAGAAATTTCCTCCCTGATATTTTTCTCGGTCTTTTTTTTCAGCATTTCTGATATCTTTCTCCAATCTATACTTTCCTCCAGAATTCAGAACAAATGAGAATTGTACTGTTTATTGCTGAATCTATAGGGAAGATTTTCAGTAGATGTTTGTCACCATATTGATGACATTACAATATCCTTTAGTTTTTATTTTGCTAATGCATTCATCCTAAAGTCTCTTCTTTTAACCACATTTACCTAAATACTTCAGTGCTTTTGATTACACTCACAATAATGTGCTACCATCACCACCATCCGTTTCTAAACCTTTACAGTCAACCTAAATAGAAATTCTGTACAAGTTAAGCATCGATTCCCCATCTTCTAAACTCAGTCTATTGCCTCATAATCTATATTCTAGATTATAACTCTGTGAGTTTGCTTATTACAATTGGTTAATAACAGTGGGATCATTCAGTATTTGCCCATTTGCGTTTGGCTTATTTTGCTCAGCATAATGTCCTCATTGTTCATCCATGTTGTCACATGCATCAGGACCTCATTCCTTTCTACAGCTGAATATCATTCCATTGTATGTGTATATTTCATTCTGTTGATCCATTCATCAGTTGGTGGACACTTGAGTTGCTTCCATCTTTTGGCAATTGTGAATAATGCTGCTATGAATATTGGTGTGAAAATATCTGTTCAAGTCCCTGTTTTCAGTTCTTCTGGGTATATACCTAGCAATGGGATTTCTGGATCATCTGATAATGCTATACTTAGCTTCCTGAGGAACTACCAAACTGTCTTCCACAGTGGCTGCACCATTTTACATGCCCACTAACAATGGATAAGAATTCCTATTTCTCTATGTCCTCTCCAACTTCTTTTTTTTTTTTAATAGTAGTCAGTCTAGTAGATGTGAAATGATATCTAATTATGGGTTTATTTGCATTTCCCTAATAGCTAGAGAAGCTGAGCATCTTTTCCTGTGCTTTTTAGACATTTGTACTTCCTCTTTGGAAAAATATCTATTCAAGTCTTTTACCCATTTTTAATCTGGGTTATTTTTCTTTAAATTGTTGAGTTGTAGGATTTCTTCATATATTCTGGATAGTAAATCCTTATTGGATATGTGGTTTCCAAATATTTTCTCCCATTGAGTAGGTTGTGTTTCCAATTTCTTGACAAGTCAATGTTGCATAAACGTTTCTAATTTTGAGGAGGTCCCGTTTATTTATTTTTTCTTCCATTGCTTGTGTTTTGGGTGTAAAGCCTAAGAAACCATTACCTACCACAAGATTTTGAAGATGCTTCTGTACATTTTATTCTAGGAGTTTAATAGTTCTGGTTTATATATTTAGGTCTTTGATACATTTAGAGTTAATTTTTGTATATGGTGTGAGATATGGGTCCTCTTTCATTCTTTTGCATATGGATATCCAGTTCTTCCAGCATCATTTGTTGAAAATACTATTCTTTGCAGCCTTGTCAAAATCAATTGGCAATACATGCACTTCCCAAAACAAACAAAGAAACCAACGAAAACATACAAACA
>PVIY010012480.1:51333-61958 GCA_004026745.1 Myrmecophaga tridactyla | reverse complement strand
ACAAAGACATCCTGGTCTCTGTGCTCCTGACCTGGGCAGGCTGAGAGCACAATGCCCGGAAGGGCTACTCATGGCCCAGCAAAACAGACAGCGTCCGTCCGCCCGCCCGCCGTCGGCGCCGGGACCCCGCCGACGCCAGGAACACGGGACGCACCCCCCTCTCCAAATGTAGCGCTGGGTGACCCGGGCCTCCAGCGCCCCCACCAGTCCAGCCGGGCCCCAGCAAGGCCCCTCGCGGCTGTGGGACAACCTGGTTCCCTCTGGGCCCACCCCCACAGCGCCTCCTCCGGGAGCCAGGCCCTGAGAGCCGCCTCCCTTTCCTGACAGATGGGCTGGAGGCCTGTGGGGGCCCTGAGCTGAGCGTCATAAACCTGGGAGTAGACTTCTCACTCCTTGGGCAGGTCACTCAGCTTCTCGGTGCCTCAGCTTCCTCCTCCTCCACCTGGAAAACAGCACCTGAGTTACCCCGGCCTGGAGAAAATCAAACCAGAGCCTGCCACTGGAGAGGCTTGGTGAGGGGTAAAGCACCACAACAGTATCTTCCTAACAGGCCTTGCAGGGTGGCCTTGCAGCTTCAAGTCTGTTTGTGGGTTGTGGCAACTGCATTTGTGAGGCATTTTGTGCTTCTCAAAGCACTTTCATATAGGACCTGCTGATGCTTACAGGTGAAGATTAACTGTTTGCGACGGAGGAAACTGAGGCCCAGAGAGCTGAAGCAATTTGCCCAAAGGCACCCAGTAGGTTGGTGACCAGGCTGGCCCCGGAACCAACACCTCCTCACCAGGGTCTTTCTTCAGAGGATGAGACTGGACTTTTGGGTTGAGCATGAGTCTGGGGGCAGGATTCCTGAGTGTGTTCCTGGACTATTTATCCATTTCCTCTGATTTCATTTTTCTCACTGATGATAGAGAATAGTCTTGAAGAACATTCCATTTCTATTCAAATTAAATTATTGCCTATTTTATTAAGTATCTCCTTTGTGCATGGCAGTGTCTGTGATAAACACAAAAAATAAACACAGTCCCTGCCCTCAGGAAGGTAAAATAGGATAATTAAAGTTTGAAGAGCACCTTTACAGTTTACTGCTTCTTTTCTCATTTTTTCTTCAAAATGACAGGCAGGTGTCATTGGCATTATCCTAGAAATGAGGATCCTGAGAGGAAGGAGCTGAGGTAAGCAGGAGAACTGTGGTATTCTGACCATATCCCATAATACATTCTACCTTGGGGCACCATCTCTAAAAAAATAGAGTATGAGACAAAATTTAGTAATGACTTGTTTCAATTAGGACCTTCTCAGCTGAAGTGACAAAAAACAAACCAGTTGGCTTCAGGAAAAGGGAACTTTTCATGAAAATATCATGCAACTGGAAAGTCCAAAAGTGGGACTGGGCGCCTTCAAGTACAGCCTGATTGGAATTTATGGTGTCACAAAGACCTAGTTTCTTTCCATTTCTCAGCTCAGTTCAATCTCCTCCCTGGACTGGAGTCTTCTCAGACCACACATGATGACAGCATGGTGGCAATGGTTCCAGCATTCTCGCAACCAGGTTGAAGGAGTCCCAGCGTCCCTTCTAGAAACCTTAGCCAACATATCACTAACACCAGTCTATCGCAGAACTGAACCCAGTCTATCCCAGAACTGATCCCAGTCTATCCCAGAACTGATCCTAGTCTATCCCAGAACTGATCCCAGTCTATCACAGAACTGACTGCTGTTGCCCTCAACATGGAACGTGACTTTGGCCAAGCAGAGCCAATTCACAGAGTTGGATCAATCCCACCCAAACCATAGGTTCTGAGGGTGAGGAAGGGGTAGGTCCTTGAAGAGAATGTGGGGTACCATTCTACCCAAAAGGTGATGGGTGCTGGGTGGTCCAACTCTAAACGTGTAAATTTCTTCCACAACTAGGCACTGTTGTTACTTAATAAAACTTAATTTACCCATTAAATGAATGAATCAAAACTATCTAGACTACCTGAAATAAATAATAATCAAATGTGTAAAAAATGTATCGACAGCCGCTTCCAACATGAAAAAGTTAGAGTGGGCAGAGCCCAAATACCCCTAAAAATGGAAGAAAGATCAAAGGTGATGGTGGAGTTATTCAGAGAAGGTAGGGTTTCACAAACGAGTATGAGTGCTAAATCATTATGCTGATATTTCTTTTAGCCTCCAGTACCTTAGAGCAGCTAGAAATAAAAACCTAAAATTTTGGAATGGTAACCCATACCAAACTCTGAAATCTGTTCTACAACTAATTGTTACTATGTACTTTGAAATTTACTGATTTTATGTATATATGCTATTTAAAGAGAAGGAAGAGTATAACAGAGAAGATTGGATTTAACAAATGAGTATGGCTGCTGAATCATTAGATTGATATTTCTGTTGTCTCCAGTATCTTGGAGCAGCTAGAAGAAAAATGAACAATCATGGCGCTGTAACCTATACCAAACATTAAAATCTGTTCTATAACTACTTGTTAAAATGTACTTGGAAATTTATTGCATTTTTGTATATAATATTTCACAATTAAAAAAACATTAAAATAAAAAAAATGAATCAAACACAGGAAACTGTCTCCTTTTGATCCAATGTCTTTGTCTATGATTCCCTGCCCTTACACCCATTGGATAACAATTTTGTCCTATTAATATCTAGACCATGACCTCCAAGTGTACCTGTCAGAGTCAGACACTTGGATAGTCATATAGAAAAAGGTTAAACTGGATCCATTCTTCATACCATATGTGTTCTAGTTTGCTAGCTGCCAGAATGCAACACACCAGGGATGGATTGGCTTTTAATAAAAGGGGATTTATTTCATTAGTTCTTCAGAGGAAAGGCAGCTAACTTTCAACTGAGGTTCTTCCTTACGTGGGAAGGCACAGGATGGTCTCTGCTGGCCTTCTCTCCAGGCCTCTGGGTTCCAACAACTTTCCCCGGGGTGATTCCTTTCTGCATCTCCAAAGGCCTGGGCTGAGCTGTGAGTGCTGAGATGAGGTATGCTGAGCTGCTTGGGCTGTGCTACGTTGCGCTCTCTCGTTTAAGCACCAGCCAATTAAGTCAAACATCATTCATTGCAGCAGGCACGCCTCCTACCTGACCTCAGATGTAATCAGCAACAGATGAGGTTCACGTACCATCGGCTCATGTCCACAGCAACAGAACTAGGTGCCTTCACCTGGCCAAGTTGACAACTGACTCTAACTACCACAATACGCTAGGATAAATTCCAAATAGAACCATGATTTTAATATTAAAAAATAATACAAGTACAAGAAAAACACGTGTGAATTCGCCTGTAATCTAGGACTGAGAAATTATAGATATATTTAATTACAAAAATACTAAAATTTTACATGACAAAATGCACCATAAGTAAAAAGACAAAAGAGATACTGGGAAAAAAAAATTGCAACCATTATCACAGACAATGGGTCATTGTCCTTAATGTTAAAATATTCTAAAAATAGAGAAAAAGGCCCAACAACCCTATAGGAAAAAAAGGCTGGTAAAATGACTAACTCACAGGGAAAAAAAGTCAATTACTGTCAATCTTATGAAAAGATGCTCAATTTTGCTCATAAGAGGAGAAATGCAAATTAAAGCTATGTTAAAATACCTTCTCGACTGGCAAAAATCCAAGGTTTGACAATTACTCTTCCAGCAAGACTACAGGGAAATGGGCAGACTCATATATTGCTGATATAACCCTTATGGGAATTTGGCAGTATTTAGCAAAATGATATATCCATTTAACCTTTGGCCCAGAAGTTATCCCACAGATACTCTGTAACAACAACAACAAAAAGAGGAAAACATATAGATAAAATACACATGACAGGACTATTTGTGATAGCAAAAGGCAAGAAATAAATATCCATCATTGGGAGACAAGAATAAATTATACCTCAAAATACTATGAAAATAAAGAAACAAAAGCTATCGTTATACACTGAGGAGTGATTACATTAATAAAAAAAGCAAGGTGGAGAAAAGTGTACAGGCAATGCTTCTATTTATCTACAAGAGAGGGAATAAAAGGGATACAGATATGTTGTAGTTAATAAAACAAATAATGCAATAATAAACCATAAAATAATTTTAATGGTTCTTTATGACAGGAGGGAGGAATTTAGATAAAGGGGACACAGATAGAAGCTAATAATGCTTTAAATGTATTAATATTTTTTACTTTGCAGCCATTTAAATAGTTTATATAATTATAAAATAAATTTTTTTTAAATTTAAAGCAATCTCTAAAAATTGAACCCAGTTGATAGCACAATCACCAGAGGAGATCTATTCCAAGTGACTTTTAAAGTCTATTCTAAAGGATCAAAAGAAATAGAAAAAAATGACTGTTTTCAATAATCACATTATTGGGGAGAATGTTAGTATTGTTATTCTGAGACTGCTGCATATGCAATTGAAATAGAACAAATGAATAATTATGTGATATTCTAATTCAATCATCATCTGTAGTATACTAAAGAATTAAAACTCTTGATGTAGGAGAAAGCGGATGCAGATGTCAGAAGAGGTTAAGTAAAAACTTCGCAGTCCTCAATTTGAATTGGAAATATCAGATTTTATGGTTATTTGTTATGCAGCAATTGCTGACTGATACTTTCAGTTTTCCAAGCAGGGAACTGGGGGCATCCATCCTTTACTCCCACTCACCTCCCTGTCCAACCAATACGTCAACTAAACTTGTTCATTCCAGTTCAGAAACGCTGCTCAACTCTGGCCTCTGCTCTCTTCCTGATTGCCACTGCCTCAGGACCTGCCGCGCCGCTCACCTGGGCTTTTGACAGCATCTCAACTAGCAATCCTGCCGCCAGTTTTCCCCCATTGCCAGGATTATTTTCCCACCAACCTACTAAGCCACAGTCAGTTGCTCTAACAGGCAGCATCCCACTGAGAAGCAAAGTGATCATGCAAAAGGGTTCTCAAGAAAGAGTTTATGAAAGACAATTTACAATGTGGGCGGGGTTAAGCTAGCCAACCAGGGACACGGAGTACTCAGGGATAGCCACAGCAGGAAGTGGAGAGGGAGCCAAAGGTGGCTGGGGCCATGGGACAGGGTGCCTGGCTGGAGCTTTGCCATAGAGGACACAGCCATGGCTGGCCTGAAATGTGACAAGGCAGTGGGGAGATAAGCATCCCAACCACTCTCTCCTCCTGCCCTCCAACCTGAGGGCAAGGGGCCGTGGTGAAGCAGTCTAGAGGGAAGGTCAGAGAAGGGTGGAGAATGAATGGGGCTGGCAGGTGGGAGGGCAAACAGAAAATAACTGGCCTCTACTTAAGGTCTGTGTTAACTGCCCCCTGCTCACAGGCTCAAGTCCAGGAAGAGTCCTTCCTTCCTTCTTTCCAGCATTCATTCATTTACAAACACACATTGAGTGCCTCCAATATGACAAACACTAGGACACAGCAGTGAAAGAGCAGAAGGGTCACCAGCTTCCTGAATTTAGATCTAAACAGACAATAATAAGTGTGACAAGACCTTAGAGAAGAGGAGAAGGGCAAGAGGGAGAAGTGAGGAAAAGAAGCAGCCCATGAGGGTAAAAGGGTGGAAGAAAGACAAAGGCAGCCAGAGGTTGTGGTTTGGCTCCTCGTTCTTCTAGCCCCCTTCCAGAAATCCAAGAACCTGGGAGGAAGCACGAAGGAGACAAAGAAGGGTGGCTGGCCAAGATGAGACAGGAGACTGAAGCAGCACCTCCGAGGGGTGGGCTGGGAGGATGGGAGGAGCGAGTCCTTGGGTTTGACCCTTAACCCCGTACTCCCAGCTGGGGCCACCTCCCCGGCCAGCTCACCCCTTACCCCACCCCACTCCTCCCCTGGTCTGGTTGACTCCAGAAGGAAGGAAGTGCAGGAACCCCCGCCAGCTGGCGAGCCAGGGACCCTCTGGGCAGCCCTCCCCATGCCCCCCACCCCTCAGCACATCCTACCAGGGGCTCCTCCCTCCCTTACAATGCCCACTTACCCAGGGGCCATCTGTCCTGGCTCTGGAGGCTTCCGCTGTCCTCCCACATGTGACGAAGGCTCAGCTCATTCCGTCAACAAGGATGTGTCAGCACCCGGTGAAGGTCCGGCTGTTCCAGGCCTAGAGATTCAGCAGTCAGCAAAGGGGGCAGCCCTGCCCCCACGGAGCTTCCATTCACATGGGAGGAAACGGATAAAAGACAAGAAATCCCGGTCCCTGTCCCCGGGTCAGCTGGTACAGAGGAAGGAGGGAGGAACAAACAGGGGAAGGAGAGAGGGAACCCAGGGTGGGCCGGCTGCTCCACAGTTGTGTCTGATAAATCAGGGCAGAGGCCTGGGGGCAGTGGGGGCTGCCACGGGACCCCAGGATCCAGGCCAAGGGGCGGCCTGACGTCCTCGGGAGTCATCTGAGAGCCCAGGTGTGTGTGTCAGGGGAGGCGCCGAGGGGGGCGGGGCACCAGGTGGTGTGGGCACTTGTACTCTAGGCCAAGAGGGGTTTGGGCTCATGTTTGTGGTGGAAACAGATGCGTGCAAGCCCGTCCAGGGCCGCAGAGCCCAGCAGGGATGCTGGGGCAGGGAGGAACATGCAGGCATAGCGAGGTAAATGTGGGCCAGAGCCTTCCCGGAGCCCAGAAGATTGGGGAGAACAACTTGCAGATCTGGATAAATTCATGCAGAGGGTACAGTGCTGGGCGCGGGCCAGAGCTAAAAATAAGGCGCTGCTGGTGGGCCCTGCAAGGGCACTCCTCGGCTGTGGGGGTTTGTGTGGTGGGAGAGAGGCTGAGTGGGAGGCCAGGCCTCATTCTTCAGCAGAGAGAAAGGAGAGTGCTTCGCCTACATTGGAGAGAGGTACCCCAGCCAGGAAACCAAAGCCTGGAAAGGGCTGAGGTTGGGCAGGGAAGGACTGAAGGTGCAGGCTGGCCTCAGTAGACGGCAGGTTCCACAGAGGCTGGGCCTGAGTCTGCACCCTGCATGCCCACAGCAGCAAGAGGGGGTGGCACTGCTGCCAAACCTCTCCCCACCTCCCCAAGGAGAAATTAAGGAACCCAGAAGACAGGACCTGGAGTGGGAGAGAAGGAAATCAGTATTTTAGGGGGTGGTGGCTATATGTGGATGCTTCCCAGAGGATCCCCTCCCCGATTCCAAAAGGAAGTTGATAGCCTTTTTTTTTCTTTACATGGGCAGGCACGGAGAACCGACCCAGATCTCCGGCATGGCAGGTGAGAATTCTGCCACTGAGCCACCATCGCACCGCCCGATAGCCCTCCTTTTTTACAGATGAAAATAGGATGCAAACTGTCACTTAAGTAAGTGGCAGAGCTGGGACTAGAACCCCCATCTCTGCCCCCAGTCTGTGCCCTTCTGCCACCCCACATTAGACTAAAAGGCAGAGGGGCTGCCATGTGGAAGGGGAAGCAGACTCACTTGCATGTAGCCCCAGAGAGGGGGGGAAAAGAAAGGGGCTACAGGGAGGCAGGAAACTTTCTAAAGACCAGAAATACTCAGTGGCAGAGTGGCCTGGCCAGGAAGAAAAAGTGGATGGCTACCTGTTGGGGACACTGAAGGGACCCCTTCAAGAGGCTATGCCATGTGGGAACAGCGTGGGAGCCTGCCAGGGAAGGAGAGAGCCTAAATTTTGGAAAGAGTGATAAGAACAGTTATGGGCGGCCACTCACAGAAGCTTTGCCTCTTAACAGATCCATCACCCGAGTAAGATGCAATCCCAATCACCAAGACTTCAGAAACAGGGTCCCTGCACTCAAACTGTGCCCACTCTCTAAGGAAACGGGGCTCGCACACAAAGGAAAACAGGCACTGAGACAGTAGAGGAGTCGGAGGAGAGGAAGATGAGATGGGAGAACTCAGGGCAAGTGCCTTGTTATAATAATTTGAAAGTTCTTAGTAGTAATATTATTAATCGCTGCCCTTTTTGAGCATTTATTATGTAGCAGGCATGGTGCCAAACGTCTTACACGCATTCCATGATTTCATCGTTTTAGCAATCCCATGGCAGAGGGATTCTTATCATTCCCTTTTTCTTACACCTGAGGAGTCAGGCTCAGAGAAGTGAAGTGACTTGCCCAAAATCACACAACTAGTATGTGGCAGAGCCTGGACTCAAGCCCGGATCTGTCTGATTCCAGGCCCTGCGTATAACTATGAGGAACCAATGCTTCTGCTCCTTCTGTCCTGATATGGAAATATCTAAAACATATAACATGTTAGTTTTCCACTGCTGCTGAACTTTTAACCTGGTGGCTTAAACACAAATGCATTTTCTTACAGCTCTACAGGCCAGAAGTCTGACTCAGGTCTGGCAGGATTAAAATCCAGGTGTCAGCAAGGCTGGCTCCTTCTGGAGGCTTTGGGGAGAATCCTTGCCTCTTCCAGCTTCTAGAGGCCGCCCACATTCCTTGGCTCATGGCCCCTTCCTCCATCTTCAGAGCCAGCACCATCGCTCTGGCTGTCCCTTACATCTCCCTCTAGCCACGGCCAGCAAAGATCCACCAGTTTCACTGATAGCCCGATTAGATTGGGTTCACCTGGACACCCAGGACGCCCTCCCCATCCCTAGGTCCTGAACCTTAATCATGCCCATGAAGTCACCCTGGACGGCACCATATTCACAGGTTCCTGGAGTTAAGAGACGGATTTCTATGGGGGACCATTAGTCTGGCTAGAAGGAGGGGGAAAAGCCAGGTGCAAACCAGAGTGTATGGCGCTATTTTAAGTGTTAAAGGGGGTGGGGGGGTAATAATATATATTAGTATGTACTTGTATTTGCATTAAGAAGGACACATAAAAACCAGTACTGCTTATTGTGGGTAGAGCTAGGCCGAGGGGATCAGATTGGAGGGAGTTATTTAATGCAATTCTGGAAATGTTCAAATGCACACAAAAATGGAGAGAATAGTGCAATGAATACCAGGCATCCACCACCAGCATCAACATTTTTGCCATACTTATTTCACATATCTTCCCCACTTTGGGAGGAGAGAGGGCAGAGATTTTTAAATCAAATCCCCAGATAGCATATCATTCTACCCGTAAGAACATCAACCTGTATCTCTGAGAGAAAAGGAATGTTTCAAAAACAGAACCGTGATGTCAGCATCACACCTGGTAACATTAACAGTAGTTCTTTAATACTTAACATTTAAATTTCTCTAGTTGTTTCCAAAACTTTAAAAAATATATATAATTGGTTGGTTTGAATTGGGATCCAAGCAAGGCCCACACATGGCATTTGGTTGATATGACTTCTTAATCTCTTTTAAATTTACAGTAGTTTCCAAGAGGGACAATTTTCTATCTTTAATTTTCAATCTGGTAAGCAAATTATCTATTTAAACAATTACATTCGGAGAAAACAACAGCTCAAATGTTCCACGGAGAGTTCAGCCCCACGAAAGGCCTCTTGGGGTGGCGGGTGAGGAGGGCACCCCAAGGAGGGGGCCTCAGGTGCCCACCACCCTTCCCTAAGGGGATGGCAGGGGCAGCCGAAGGAACCCACCAAAGCCCTGGGTGGGTGGGCAGAGTCGGAGAGCCCAAGGCCGAGCAGGTTGGGGGCAGTTCCTGGCCTGCTTGGCCGAAGTGGGTGGAAGGGTGGTGGGCATGCCCACGACGTAACCTTGCCTGGAGCAGCCTAAGGAAAGTCCCCTGTGCCAAGTACAATACAATTGCTCCAAAGGCATAAGTTGGTGGAAAAAAACACAGGAAACCCACCACCTACCCAACCGAGCCCTACAACTATTCTGGGCCCAATTGTTAAGCCAGTGCACACCCCAGAATGGACAACAGAGGAAAGTGGAGAAGGGTAACATATGAAGAGCAGAAATAGCAGACTAAGCTAGAAGTCAGCAGACCAAACTAGAAATCAGGAGACTGGTGCCACCAGCCACGTGCCAAATCCTGTAAAAGTCACCTGTAGAGACAGTTCCTTGAACAGCCATGGCTGGGAGACCTGGAGAAAGACCTGGAATACATTCTCCCCACTTAATACTGCTAGCAGCCGGATCCCCAAACCCGGTCCTACTGAGTTCCCAACATTCAGCCGGACCTCAGGTACAGGGTTGCTGCAGGATGAATAGGAGTTTTCTGAGAACAGGAAATTTACTGTGAACAAAGGAATGATGCAGTCCAAGGCAGGAACAAGCCCAGTGAGTTCAAAGAATTAAAAGTAATGCAAAACTGCTAAAGGCAGCGTGGCACACCAAAAGGAAATTAATGGAAAAGCTGGTGAAAGTGGAATAAAGTCTGCAGTTTAGTTAATGGTATTGTACCAACGTTAACATTTAGTTTTAACCAATGTACCATAGTTACATAAGACATTAACAGTACAGGAAGCTGAACTGTCTCTGCAACTTTTCTGTAAAATTATTCCAAAATAAAACATTTTATTACAAAGGAAGGAAGGAGGGAGGGAGGGAGGTGTTCTAGTTTGCTAGCTGCCGGAATGCAACACACCAGAGACGGATTGGCTTTTAATAAAAGGGGATTTATTTTGTTGGTTCTTCAGAGGAAAGGCAGCTAACTTTCCACTGAGGTTCTTTCTTACATGGAAGGCACAGGATGGTCTCTGCTGGTCTTCTCTCCAGGCCCCTGGGTTCCAACAACTTTCCCTGGGGTGA
>PVIY010012480.1:0-51233 GCA_004026745.1 Myrmecophaga tridactyla | reverse complement strand
ATGCTCACCTGGCCAAGTTGACAACTGAATCTAACTAACACAGGAGGGAATAAAGAACAGCACAAAACAGCTAGAGCATCGAAAGAAAGAAAAATGCTGGAGCAGGAAAAGCAGGTATCAGCAGAGGCCAGCAAGCGGGGCTCAGACTCCATTTATCAGCAGGCCCTGATCCCATGGCGATCACTGTCTCTCTTTCTGCATGCCTCCCACAGGCCACGGGGGGACATTAGTGACAGCTTCTCACCTTTCAGTTCTTATTAACTATGTGTCACTTGCCTGTACCTACCTGTATCTATACACTAAGGCCCCAGGTGTTACATATGCAGACACACGCTCACACACTCACACATACTGCCCTCTAGGATGAGCCTGTTGGGGGTGACAAAAGGAGAGACAAA
The DNA here is from genome assembly GCA_004026745.1 of Myrmecophaga tridactyla. Taxonomy (NCBI): domain Eukaryota; kingdom Metazoa; phylum Chordata; class Mammalia; order Pilosa; family Myrmecophagidae; genus Myrmecophaga; species Myrmecophaga tridactyla. The sequence continues at coordinate 50,835 of PVIY010012480.1, read as the reverse complement.
CACAGGCCCTGCCTCCAGATGTTTATAGACAAACGAATTCAGCCAAATGTGGCAGGTACCACAAACCGTCAGCAAAACCGATTTAGCTGGTAATATTTAAAACACGAAAATAGCAAGTGTTGACAAGGATGTGGTGAAGTAGGAACGCTGGTGCATTGCTAGTGGGAATGTAAAATGATGCAGCCACTATGAAAAATAGTTCATCAGTTCCTCAGAAAGTTAAGTATGGAATGGCCATGAGACCTGGCAATCCCACTCCTAGGCATGTACCCAAAAGAATTGAAAGCAGGGACTCAGACAGATGATCATGGCAGCATTACGCAAAATAAACAAAAGGTGGAAGCAACCTAAACGCCCAATTTCAGATGAATGTGGTTGTGTCCATACCACGGAATATTTTTCAGCCATAAGAAGGAATGCTACAGCATGGATGAACCTTTCCAACATTATGCCCAGTGAAATGTCAGACACAACAGGACAAATACTGCATGATTCCACTTATATGATATATCTAGAATAAGCAAATTCATAGAGACAGAAAGTAGAATATAAGTTACCGGGGACTGAGTGAATGGGAATGGGGATCTTTTTGGGGTGATAGAAAGTTTGGGTAATAACAGGTGGTGATGGAGTCACAACATTGTAAATGCAATTAATGTCACTGAATTGCACACTTAAAAATGGTTAAAATGACTAATTTTATGTTTTATTTTTGTTACCCCTCCCCTCCCACACACACACATAAAAAGCAAATGAATGACTGAAAACAAACAAAATATCTAATTACTTTATTTGCCCCTTGATAGAACTGTTTCAGGACCAGCTCAGGCTGAGCTGGATAGGGATATGAAGCAAAGGGCTAAACACAAGGCTGCACCAAGTTCTCCTCCCAGTGCTTTCCCATCCCTCCAGGCCTGTGTCTGCTGCCCTACAAGACCAGCCCAGCTGGGGCCTCTGGGGTTTCTGACCCCCTGCAGCCCTTCACTGCCCTAATCCTTCCCTCTCACTCTTGCAGTCAGTGCCCACCACATCCTACATCCCCAGTGAAGAGACAAATTCCTCATGAGGAGGACCAGGCTCTGGCTTGTCCTAGGAGCCCCACAAGGCCTGGCCCCCAGTAGGTGTTTGATGAATGAGTGGTGAGCAAACGGAGAAGCGAGCAGATCACAGCCCACCCAGCAAAGACACTCAGAAGACAGAACTTATTCTTCAAAGAGCAAACCATGCTCATCTTGCTCAAACTCCCCAAACTGGAGGCCACTGAGCTATTTTTTCCCCCAGTATCTAAATATGTTTTTTAACTTTTTATTGCAGCAACCAAGAAGGAGCACAAAATTTCACATTTTAACCACATTCAAGTGGAGAATTCAGTAGGATTACTCTATCCACAATATTGCGCCATTTAGCATTTTATAACAACCCAGGCCACTGCCCCATCCTGAGTCTAAAATTAAAAACAGGCCTGTAAGAGCCCTTACAATTTGTTAACCACTCCCAATACCCAGGTCTCATTTACTCTTAGCAACAGTGAAGTAGGAGTTTGTATTAAGCCTATTTTATGGACGAGGAAACTGAGTCTCAGAGAAGTAGAGTCACGTTTCTGGGGTAAACATGCACTGTGGCTTTGAATTGTGACTTCGAATTCCAAAGCCCAGTCTATTTTCTCATTGCTTCTCCACCCTGGTATGCTGGAACACAACACACAAACAAACACACACACACATACACACACCAGAGCCTCTGCTGCCCTCCTTAATCCAGATCAGCTCCCAGAACAACCAGGGTCAGCAGCCATAGAGTGGATGGGAGCTGCAGCTGCTACGACAGGGCCAGCACCGCCCCCCACCATGCAAAGGGCATGGACCCCAGCCGTCCCCACCCCACGGGGTGGCAGGACAGCCATAACGCTCCCTGCTCTGCAGCTGTGGAAAAGGGGGTCCAGGAAGGCACAGACACTAGCAGCGGCAGGGCCAAGGTACAAACTCACCACCTCTCATCAGCCCTGAAGACTCAGAGAGTGAGCTTTCTGGAAAACACCTTGTTCTAGTTTGCTAGCTGCTGGAATGCAATATACCAGAAACGGAATGGCTTTTAAAAAGGGGAATTTAATAAGTTGCTAGTTTACAGTTCTAAGGCCGAGAAAATGTCCCAATTAGAACAAGTGAATAGAAATGTCCAATCTAAGGCATCCATCCAGGGAAAGATCCCTTGGTTCAAGAAGGCCGATGAAGTTCAGGGTTTCTCTCTCAAGTGAGAAGGCACATGGTGAACACAGTCAGGGCTTCTCTCTCATCTGGAAGGGCACATGTCGAACACGGCGTCATCTGCTAGCTTTCTCTCCTGGCTTCCAGTTTCATGAAGCTCCCTGGGAGGCATTTTCCTTCTTCATCTCCAAAGGTCTCTGGCTGGTGGACTCTCTGCTTCGTGGTGCTGCAGCATTCTCTGCTCTCTCTGAATCTCCCATTCTCCAAAACATTTCCTCTTTTATAGGACTCCAATAGACCGATCAAGACCCACCCAAATGGATGGAGACATGTCGTCACCTAACCCAGTTTAACAACCACTCTTGACTAAATCACATCATCCATCCAGGGAGATGATCTGATTACAGTTTCAAACATACAATATTGAATAGGGATTATTCTACCTTTATGAAATGGGATTTTGATTAAAACATGGATTTTCTAGGGGGCATACTCCCTTTTAAACCAGCACACACCTTCAAGATGGCACAATCCCTAGAGGTCACCTGCAGCCCCCTCACCCCCCTCCACCAGCAAAGGACAAAAAAGGCAAAGAATAGTGCCACAGTAGCAGGCCCATTCACACATGTACACCGCCCCCTCCATGAGGCAGGTTAGTACCTGAGCTCTGGAGCCAGGCCACCTGAGTTCAAATCCTGCTTCTGCTGATTTCTAGTGAGTTAAGTAACCTCCTTGTGCCTCAGTTTCCCCATTTGTAAGTCAATAAGACTATCAACTCCATAAGGTTGGATTAAATGGGTTTATACACAGAGGTCAGAACAATAACTGGTACATCATATATGTCCAATCAAGCATTAGTTCTTTAGACATTTTCTTATGTAGGGTTTGGAAAGTACCTACAGAAACAACAGGATTTAGTAATCTAGTTAGGGAGAATGCTTTCTTTTTTTTAGGATGCATGAAACGGACTTACTATTCAGGACAATATCTAACAAGTCTAGCAGGTGATTGAGAAAGACATCGCTGCATGCATGCAAAGAGAGAGGTTAATTGAATCATGTACCCCAAATGAATCAAGGCATTCTCTTGATGTTAATCTGTGTTCTGTGGACTTGAACCCATTTATAAATAGGACCTTTTCAAGACATTATTTTATTTAAGGTGTGGACAACTGAACAGGGTAGGTCTTAATCCCTATTCCTAGAGGCCTTATAAAGAGAAGAAACCAGAAGCCAGAGGAAGAGAAGGCTACAGGGATAAGCAGAAATCATTCATCAATCCATGAAACCTTCATAAAATTCACACTATTCATAGGTGGTTTCCACATTGACTGTACATGTGATCAATCCAATGAAAAGAAGTTATGGGTGAGAGCAGAGCAGCCCAAGGCAATCCAATCCCACTGAGTTTGCAAGGCAATCAGTCCAATGATGTGTGCAGACTGGCCAGGTGAATGGCAGGGATACAGCGACGAGGTTGGGTTGCAGGGACCTGGCCCCATTGTAAGTGGTGGCAGGAGGAATGAAACGTGAGGAACTCATACTGGGCTTGGAATCAGAAGACCTGGCATCTGATCCTTATTCTTCCACTAAATCACTTTATCATGCTTTGGCTTGGCTCATCTTCATATTGGACAATTTACGCAGTACCTACCACAGTGACGCAAGAGATTCCAAGAAAAGAAAATCACATTGTCTAAGCATGTGTGAGACTTAGAGGGATAGGAAGGAGTCACAGATGACTAGAGATTTTGAGGCTGACTGATGGGAAAATAGGGGTGTGGGGACTAAAGAGAAAGAAAGTCAGCTTCGGGTATAGGGAGGTCCCCAGAGATTATGAGTTCTGATCTCAATGTTTATCTTCAATAATTGTATTACTTTCCTATTGCTACTGTAACAAATGATCACAGGTTTAGCACTTTACAGCAATGCAGGTTTATCTTAAAGTTCTGAAGGTCGGAACCCTAACATGGGTCAGCAGAGCTGAGTTTATTCCAGTGGCTCTAGGGGAGAATTTGTATCCCAGCCTTTTCCAGATTCTAGGCACTGCCCACATTCCTTGGTACATGGTCTCCAACTTCTGCTTCCATTACATTCCTTCTCTAACTCTGAACTTCCCTCCTCCTTCTTATAAGAACCCTTGTGATTACTTTGGGCTGACTGGAGGGGTACTGGTTTGCTAATGCTGTCATAAAGCAATATCCAGAAATGCAATGGCTTTTATAATGGGAATTTATTACGTTACAAGAAACAATTCTAAGGCCATGAAAATGTCCAAATTAAGGCACCAATAAGAGGTTACCTTCACTCAAGAAAGGCTGATGCCATCTGAAATACCTCTGTCAACTGGGAAGGCACATAGCTGTGTCTGCTGGTCCTGGTTCCTGGTTCATTGCTTCCAGCTTCTGATGATAGTGGTTTCCTCTCTAAGCATCTGTGAACCTTCACTTCATTCCTCCTGGACACAACTCTGGGTTCTGGCTTACTTAGCATCTCATGGGAGGTCTTACTTAGGTAAGACTCATGGGTCTGGCTTACTTAGCATCACATGGCAACGTCTGCTGGGCTCTGCCTGTGTCTAGGCAACTGCTCTCTCTGTCAGCACTCTAAGCATCTCCAAACATCCATGTCTCTGTCAGCTCTGAACCTGACAAGAGTCAGTTTCAGCTCTAAGAGTTTGCATCTGAGATTTCTCCAAAATGTTTCCCCTTTTAAAGGACTCTAGTAAACTAATCAAGACCTTGAACGGGTGGAGTCACATCTCCATCTAATCAAAAGGTCACACCCACAATTGGGCACGCCACATCTCCATGGAGATAATCTAATCAAAGTTTCCATCCTACAGCATTGAATCAAGATTAAAAGAAATAGCTGCTCCCAAAAGATTGGATCAGGATTAAAACATGGCTTTTCTGGGTACATAATGGTTTCAAACTGGCACAGGGCAAATCTAAGAAAATCTTCCCATCTGAAGATCCTTAACTCATTCATATCTGCAAAATCCCTTTTGCTGTGTAAGGTAGTGTCTTCACAGGTTTCAGAGACTAAGAGGTAGACATATTTGGGGGACCATTACCCTGCCTACCACAGTCACAGGAGGTCATTAAATTAGACGTATCTAACAGACCCCTGAATATCGTGACTTGAGTTTAGAGAGGTCAGCTAAGAGAAAATGGTGGGAGGCACAAGAGGGGATGAGTGCTTGAAGAGAAAGCTGACAGAGAGGAGCAGAGAGCTAAGGGCTAACCCCTAAGGAAGAGCCAACACCTTCCAGTTATTCCACAAGCATTTACAGAAGGCCTACCCCAAGCCAGTAAGGGACTAGGGTAAAACAGAAATTAATCAAATGCAGGTGGACTCTAGAGAACCTCACCACCCAAATGTGTATTCACAAAAGAACATGATCGAGGTCAATGAATCCTGGAGGGGAGAGATTCAAACAAGGTAATCCATGAAGGAAAAGATTGGAGTGTTCAAGGAGGGCTTCATGAAGAGATAGCATTTAAACTTAGTAAGAGGAGCAGCAAAGATGCTTCTAGAACAAAGGAAGTGAGGCAATGATGTAGCACCAGGAACACAGAGGAAGAAGTGTCTAGAAAGAAGAGATGGTCAGCAGGGTCAAATGCTATGGTAGCCTGAAGGAGAAAGCAAGCCCCACGATGGCCACTAGAAGTGCTGGCAGGGAAAACCTTGGTGGCCTGTGAACGTGTAGTTCCTGCCTGTTGCCTCACAAAGCCATGTTCCACTGCTGCCAGGATACGCAGTCCCAGGGAGATGGGTGTGGCTGGTCAAATCTCACCACCAGGGGGCACACAAGAACCAAAGCGGGCCCTTCGCTACAAGGGAGTGGGGTTGGGTGGGGTGCCAGTTTCCAGAAAGAGAGGAAAAGTTTTCCCACTCCAGCATCACAAAGCCTGGAAGGCCTTGCTGCCTCCATGTGATCTCTGACTCAGGGGCTTACCCAGATTTTCCTCTTCCAGTTGAAGCAAACCAAATTTTTTCCATCTCTCCCTTTCTTGGTTGCTGTAGCAATAAAAGCCTATAACAAACACCTTTTGGCCCAGAGTCTTACCGCACATGGAATGTCAGAATGGAGGGGACCGCCCGCATCTCCTAATCCAAAACACTCATCAGACAGCCAGGTGAGCAGACAGAGGCCCAGAGAGAGGAGGTGACTTGCCCCCAAAAAACCAAAGGGTCTCTTCACTTCCAATCCAATATTCTTATCACATTATAGAGACTCCTTTGAGTAAATGCAGTCTGGCACTTAATTGTAGACCACCCCTAATTGCTTCTTGAGTATAAAATAATATCAATCCCCAACAGTTTTTGAGCACTTCTCTGCCAGGCACTATACCTTCATGTGGGTTAGTTACCTCATTGAGACAATAGAAGTCACTTCTATTATAAGCATAAACAATTACCCAACTCCTCCCATTTGTGCTTGTTAATGCTGTTTAGAGATAAACAAAGATTTACAAAGATAAAATATTTTCTTTCCTCAGACCTATTGTCTCTAGATCGGTGGACTTGGCTGAATGCAGTACGGTGGAACATTATTTTCCTATCTATCCCACAGTGCCTCAAAGGCTGCTGTGTATGAATGATCCTCAGTGGATGCTAGATTAAGGTGAGTAACTAAAGTAAAAAAGCATCACCAAAATTCTTCTGCTTGACCACTTGTAGCATCAGGTTCAATGGAAGAGAAACCTCTTTTCTCTGCAAACTGCCCACTACTGGTAGCTTCCCAAGGCAGCCAGCCAGTGTGTGGCTTCATGCCTCTGTGCCTTTGCACATACTCTTCCCTCTACCTGGAATTTTGTCCCCCACCTCATCTGCTAAGCCACCTTCCAAAGTCAGCTGCAATGTCCAGAAGCCTCCTCTGATTCATGCAGACTTGGAGCTTGGGCCCCACTTTTTCCCAGGCCACCTTTTCCCCAAGCAAAGTCCCATGGGTTTGTACTTGTCTGTTAATGGGTCTCTCCCCCTTGCACTGGGATTCTTCCATGTGGCATAGAGATGGTTCATCTCAGTATCCTCAGCATGTGGCACACTATGTAACACAAAATAGGTTCTCAATAAACATGAGCCCCCTTAGTCTCCAGGCTTCTCTATGACTTCACACACCACCCTCAGCCCATTGTCTGGCTGTGGGTCTATCTCCCCACTAGACGGGTCCAAATCCCTTCTTTCAGCTCTTGCACGTAAAAAGTAGATACTGAAAAATGTTTTTGAACAGATGAATGAATGAATGAGATAAGTTTTCAAATAATAGTACAGAGTAGAATAAAAGATACAAGTGCTAACCACGCCTTTTCTGGCAGGTGAAATTAAAAATTATGTCCTTTCCCTCCTTGTTTTTTTCTGATGTTTCTGTAAGGATCATGTTTTGCTTTCATAATAAGAAAACACTAAAGAAAGTGTTGTTTTGAAAAAGAAAAAAGTACAAGGAGATTGAGGGCTCCAAAAAAAGGGGAGGGGGGATCTCATCCAGTCGAGAGAATCAGAAAAGGGGCGTGTATCTAAGGAGCCCTAGAATTTCTACAATGGAAGAGGGGCGGGCCAGCGGGCCACAATACATCATGTGCCGAGCTGGGCCACGTGATTTTGAGTAGGGTGAGTCTCTGGGTTGGGTGGAATGGGTATGTTAAGCCATGAAATGTGGGTACTCCAGAAAGCTCTTGAGCAGAGGAGAAGCATGCTCAGACCTCGGCTTCTGGAGCATTAAAGAGGTAGCAGTGGACAGGATCAAAGAACAAGGCTTCAGAGCGAGGGTGGGATGAAGGAGTCCAGGTAAGAACCAACACCTGGTCAAAAGCCTCTCTCTTCTGCTTTCCAAACCAGTCGGTTTGGGGCATCGAAACCACACATCCAGGAGGCGCCCCAGACTGCCCCAACCTTCAGCCGTGTTACTACCCGGCGACTGATATTTGATCATTTCCATAAACTTCCGAGCTGTCTTCCCACCTAGACTGCAAGCCCATAATTCCTTTTACTCCACGGTAATGTGCCAAATAAAAGTATGCTCAGTGAGTGAAAGACTGCCGGGAACCGCCCAAGAGAGAAATCAAGCCAGAAAGTTCCCTTCATATGGAAGCCAAAGCAGTAAAAGCCCTTATTCAGGTGGCAGCCAGCCCTGGATCAGGGGCCTTTAGAGCAGACGACCCGGTAAGGGTCTCCCGAAACAGAGAGCTCGAGCGGGATGCCCAGAGTCAACACGGGCAAAACCAAGAGGGAGAGGAAAAGCGGAGGTCTGGGAAGACCTCAGGACGGTTGGGAGGAAAGCAGAGGAAGAAGGAAGACAGCAGGAAGAAGGGTTCGGCCCACTCAGTGGAGAGAGCGCTGAGCCGGAGGAAGGAGGGCAAAAAGGGAACAGGCGGCTGGGGCGCGGGCCTGGAGAAGCCCGGGGCAGGGCGTGGGCGGGGCAGGTAAGGGGCGGGGCGGGCGGGCCAGGAGGCGGGGTCGGCACCCCAACGCACATGCGCACCGCACCCGGCCGGGCGCCGTAAGGAGTGGTACTTTTTAAAAGTGCAGCTCCGAGACCCGCTTGCACCCGCTAGCACCTCTGCGTGACGCCCGGTCCTGCCAGTCCCAGCGGCGCGCGACCCCGTCCCACCAGTCCGATCCAGTCCTGTCCAGTCGGCACCATGCCGGTGAAAGGAGGCATCAAGTGCATCAAATACCTGCTCTTTGGATTTAACTTCATCTTCTGGGTGAGTGAGCCCGACTGCCGCACGCTCCTCCCCGGGCTCACCTGTTCCCGGGTCCTAGGACGCGCGTCCCCGAGGGACACTGTCCGCGGCCCAGAGAGCCGGCAGCTGGCACTGCCCGCGCCGGGCAGACATCGAGCAGGAAAAGAAAGGACCCTGCGGCCGCCAGCTGGCTTCTCTGCGGAGTCCCGAGACGGGCGGGGCGCGCACGTCGTGGGGAGCTCATCCGAAGGCGAGCCGGATCCGGGCAAGGGAGGGTGCTTGTGGGCTGGGGCTCTGGAGATCGATCCTGGCCCTCTCCTTCGCTGAGGGGTTTCGGCTGGGGTTGTCTCTGCTCCCACCCTGAACCCCTCCGGGCAGAGGAGGGGAGGGCGGCGGGGAGAAACGGAGCACCCCTCTTCTGGGAGCTCAAGGTCCCTGGCCAGGGAGGACCGTGGCGGGGGCGGGTGGGGGGTAGGGTGCGGTTCGCGGCCGGAGTGGGGTCTCACCAGTGGTCGCAACTCGAGGAGGGGCAGATGCGGGCTCTCGGAAAGACAGGGGTGGAGCAGGGAGAGCTCTGCCAAGTCAAAGTTGGCGCGTTTGTGCTGGAGGGGAAGGGGCGCGCCGGCCGGGGGTGTCCGAAAGACAGTTGTCACGAGGTGTTTTTCCGACACTTCCCGGATGGGCAACAAAGGGGGGCCACAACCCCTCCCACCTCAAGAGGCACCTCGGAGGCCCCCATTTTTCAGACTTTAGTGCTGAGCCACCGTGAGAAAGTCCGAGCTCCCTCGGAGCTGCTTGAAAGACGAGCTGGTCTGGATTTTTTTTTTTTTTTTTTTTTTTCTTTTTTCAAGGGCGATAAGTATCTTAACTGGTGAGACCTCTAGGAGAGTTGGGGAGAGGAGGAGGGGAAGATCCCTATCGGGCGCCTCTAGCGCGAGTCCTGTATTTCTCCATTTCCGGTCGGGATCAGGTGGCGACCTCGCCCCCTCCGCCACCGCCCACCCATTAGCAAGGCGGGGCCACTGTGCGGTTCACCTGGAGAGCGCACTCGGGCAGGGCGCTCCAGGGACACCCACTGCCGGCCACATTCAGCCTGTCTGCAAATGGGACTGCCCAGGGAAACGACAGAAAAGGAGAGCGGCCCCTTCACACCTTCCCTTAGAGGATTAGGGAAACACACATGGACAGAAGCAAGAAATTGGGACTTTTGTGTCCTGGTTCTGAGGGCCACATCCCCTGCACACAGGGAGACAATATTTGCCCCTCTGAGGACAGGAAGAGGGTTGGAAAAACTCGTCTGGAGAGTCCTACCAGCAAGAGGCTTGTGATCCCCATGGAGCTGGTTGCAGAGGTCCCCACAAATCTCTAGGCAAATCTCCTAAGGTTTCATCCTGGCCCCTGAGCTGAAAGGGTGGTAGGAGAGCAGTTCTTCAGCCTGCAGAGACTGACCTGCCCTTTTAAGAGTCACTACATTGGTGCCGCACACACCCTAGTAAGGACGGTGCAAAAGTATGGCCCTGCCCAGTCTTGGTCTTCTCTTGGGAGTCCCTGCCTGCAGTGGGTGCCCCCTCCTCCTCCTCTTCCTGCCAGCCCCTGTGGCTGGCCAGTGGCTTGGCTTCCTCCTCTCACCAAACCTCTGGCACCAGAAAAGAATGCTGGAAGAAGGCCACCCCACCCCACCCATGTCCTTTGAGGAGGCTTTTTCTCTTTCTCAGTACGGTCTATTGGTCAGCTCTTAGCTGACTGCCTAGGCTGCATCACGGTTTAAGGAGATGGACAGAGACAGACATTCCAGACTGTCATGATGTCTCCATGTACCCGCCCCCCATCTGCCCAGGACCACTCCAGTAGGCTCTTGCCTACTCACCCCAACCTGCCATCCACTCGTGTTTAGAGTTGCCGCTGCCTGGGCCAGGTGCTGCTGGTCAGCTATGGAGTCTAAAACAGGAAGGATGCACTTTCAGAATGTTTAGGTTTAGAATTGTGAATGGGTTTAGAGACCATCCAGTCCAGTCCTCATATTCCCCGTAGGAAGATGAGAACCAGAGAAGGATCTGATTTGGTCGGGATCACACAGCTATCCAGAGACCAAGTCAAGGCCATGAGCCCTAGATCCCCATTTCAGTCTATCCTCCACCGTCACCATCACAAAATCAGTAAGGTAATGGATTGGTGTAGGGAGGTGAGTTACAACTATGTTGTCCTGAGTTAATTATTGTACTATTACCATGTACTGGGGTCTCTACAGGGAGTCAGCCCCTGTTCCCCAGGAGATGATAGAATAAAGGAATATTGTGATCCACGTGGACAGTGTTTTACAGGCTGCAAAGTCCTTTCTTTTCCAAAACCTATGATGTAGCCAGAGCAGGAAGCATTATCCCCATGTTCCTGTGATCAGGTAGTTGGTCTCCAGAGAGGGTAAGTGGCTTGTCCAGAGTCAAAGCAGACAGTATTAAAAGTTTGAATGCAGGTCTTGTTGGCTTCGAGTCTAGCACATTTTCCATCACAATGCATTGCCTTGCAAGCTGGATTTGGATGTTGGATGGAAATAGGAGAAGAGTGGGAAGAGGCTCTCAATATCTTTTAAGGGAACCTATGAGCTAAGGGAATTGCTTGGATTATTATGCTGTCAACACTTCCTTTTCTCTCTTGGGACCAAGAATTTTTAGATTTGTTGTTGGAACCAATGTGGACCTTGAGATGTAGGAGTTGTAGGGCCAGAGGCCAACTGATGCCTCATGAACAGAGAACGCTGAGAGGAGATGGCTGGAGTGGGTGCTGCTTCCCAGGCACGTCTCTCATCCCTGCAGGATACTCAGTGACAGCCCATCCTGGGCTGCTTGCCCTCCCCAAGTCAGGCCTTTGATGCCCACAACCAAACTAGCAATCAGTCTGTTCTCCCAACGCCCCTGGAACCCAAACCTCCTAACTGTATTTCATGTATTTCTGCACTTCCTTCAGTCCTCTCTACCCACCTACCCCCCAAAAAAGGTGGAGAGGAAAAACATCTTAAGGTGTCAAAGGGATAGATCACACACATTTGTCAAGCTGTAAAATGGAAGACCAGGGCTAGGGACGTGTACCCCATTCTATCTGCCACTCCCTTCTGGCCAATCCTAGGCTTCCTCAAGGTCAGGCAAGCAGCTGAGCTCCTCAGGGCGAAGAAGGGAGCACGGGGGCTGAACTGAGAGGGCTCCACCTCCCTCTGCTCCTATGCTCATTGCCTCTACCCCACATTCTCTCTCTCATAGAAATATTAGAGGTTTCTCTCCCTCAAGAAACAGAGTCTCCTGACGCCAACAGAGGCTGCTTGGACACAAGGACAGGGCACTGGACTGAGAACTCAGAGATCTGGATGTTAGGCCAGCTCTGCCCCCTTCACCTGGAAGCCTTGGGCAAAGGTCATTTTTATGCTCCAGACATCTCATCTGTCAAACGAACGGGTCGGAGCGAATGGTCTCTCAAGATCCCTTCAAGATAAGGATATGAAACCACCCCCAGCCCAGCTGCCTACACAGTGGGACTTTCCCACACCACCCTAAATAGGAGTCAGGAAACACAAGTATGCCATGGGTACCAAGGCTTGTCCGTGGAACTCAGCTTCACTCGAGAAGCCTTCACCTCCAAATCTAATTTTTGCCCCTCTTTCCTCTCATCTCACAGTTCCCCCTGTTCACCCTGGGTGGAGTCCCTCTGCTTAGGGGTTCCCCATAAAGAGATGCCATTTCCTTATTTCTCAGATGTTTGTGGTAGGACAGACCGAATGGAGCTCTGGGGATTACTAGATGCACAGTAAACTTGTAACCGATTGCTGCTATTTTTCATTGGTTGGGGCAGTGAAGAGGGGAGGGAGCAATTCCCTGAGGAGTGTGGAAGTCTGAACCCCAGGTGTAGCCAGGAGCACCTCCGAACCCGCACATATGCCTCCCTTCTTTTCCTTCTCTCCCTGCACCAGTGCCAGCCTCATTCAGGCCACCCCTGTCTCTGCAGTGCCCACATCAAAACACTGACTCTATTTCATGCGTGCTACATGTTTGACTGTGGGGTGGCTCTCTGTCTGAAAATAGAACTGCATGGCAGAAAAGCCCCAAGACATCAGGATTCTGGGTCTGGGCAGAGTATGAACTAGGTCGGGGGCAGGGTGGCAGAAAGGCCCTGCCCCCCAACCTGCAGCTCCACCCAGAAGCTGGTTGGGGCGGAGCCAGTGGCTAGGACTGGTGCATAAAATGGCTTCCCTCTGGCACAAGGCAGGCCTGAGCTGGCAGAAAAGCTGGCTGTTTGTACTGCGGCTGGCAGGTTTAGGAGAGGTGAGGTGAGGCCAGGTATCTTCATCTTCTGAGGAAAATACAACTTCTTTCCTGGCCAGAGGCGTTATGATTTCTCCCCACCCTCCTCCCCAACACACAACCTTTTCCCGTAATGGTTGTCTAAAATACAGATCTGATTCCTGAACTTTTTCCACATAAGGGGAGGTTCTCTACACACACATGCACACACACACACACACACACACACACACACACACACACAACCTCCACCCTTTTCTTTCACAGTGGCCCACAGCATTATCCCAAACCCTGCTCTTTTGTGCCCAAAGGAAGTAGCTCTTGGTTGAGACCCGAATTTGGAGCTACTTTGCTAAGGCCACCTTCTCAGAGCCCTTAATCTTCTAGATGAGGCTTCTGTGGCTCGAGACCTCACAGATCACCCTTCTCACACCCTCCTTTTGGTAGGAGCGTTAGAAGTGCCTCTTCCCCCTTATACACAGAACAAAGTGCTTGTGTTTGTTTCTTCTGTTCCCCTGTCCAGTTCCATTTTATAAGGGGGTGTGGCTTTTGGACTGGGTGGCGCAAGTTGGAACTTAATAATACCTCAGATTTACAAAAGCACCTTTTCTTCTAAAGAACACAGGCCTCGACAGTGCCTGTCTGGCTGCATCTGGCCATGAGGGCAAAAGCTCTGAGGTCACTGGGTCACCTTGGCTTCTGGGTCCTGCTGGGTCCCCCTGGCTGGAAGCTTGTTCCTAGGTAGACTGTGGGGTTGGGGGAAAGAGGGTGAAGTCTGGTGTCCAGTGAATCTGGGCTTCCCTCCAAGTCAGGCTGCTTCATCTTCCCCTCCTCCTTAACCAGGCTGATTATCATCTCCTCAGAAATCTAGATCCCCCGTAGTCCAGGGGCAGGACCAGAGAAGGCCAGGCTGAGCCTTCTAGTCTCCTTATTTATTTCTGCATAGTTACATCCTGAGTACCATCCTCCCCCAGGGAGGCATGAGGTGGATTTTATTTGGACCTACTATGGGTCTTTGCAACCAAAGAATGGTGATGACTTCAGTATTTCACGATTTGAAAACTGGGATAAGACCCTGTAGGGGCTCCCTGTAGGAACCCCAAACCAGGAGAGATCCCTTGCAACTGAGGAAATTCAGGAGACCAAAATGGCTAATCTTAATATAATATATATTCTTTAATTTATATATTTTTTAGTCCTAACTACAGCTCACTTGCCTGTTTCATTCTGTGGAAAAAGTAATGCTGGTCCAGGGACATTTTCATTTTCCATCAAATGATGGCATGCAGCTGTTGTGGAAAGCTGCATCCTGCCCTAAATAAAATAATTTTATAATAATTACACCCATCTGGTAGTTTCCCTTCCCACTCACCCCATCCTAACCCACCCCACCCCCACCCCAAGAAAAAATCGAGCTGTGGATAGTTTTTAAGCACCATATGTCGTCATCTTGGTCTAGTGGATCTTAACCTTTTAGGGAATTTCATGAATTCAGTGAGGCCTACCTCCAGGAAATGCCCATTTTATTGCCTTTTTTCTGGGTTTTCCTCCATTGGTGTCCAAACAACCCCTTCTGGGTTCTGAATCTAGTGTTTCTGCCCTGAGAAGCAGGCTGCCTTGCTGTTCGCAGGGGTGACATGAGAGAATTATGAGGGAACTTCGAGAAAGGCATTGGACAGTCTGAAGTTCCTATGATGGTTGAAAGCAGCTGAAACTGGAGGTCTGGCCTCCCCACCCATCCTCACTCTGACTCTACGCTTCATCGTTGCCCAAGAAATAGCTTTGAACTCTCGATTAATTTAATGAGTTTTGTCCTGTGTTTCTAATCTATATGAGGTGTCCAACTTTATGAGCTTCCAGCCAAGTTTTGCCTCTTAGGTTAGGTTTTCCTCTAGCTTTTTCCACTCCCACTCTGTTCTCTGTGTTAATGCCCTGATGCAGAAATAACACAATACAGGGCACATAGATTTGTCTTTGTTCGGGAACAGCAACATTCTGACGTTCTCTTCTCATTCCCACCAAATGGAGACTGGAAAGCTCAGCCTGACCGTTTCTGGTCCTGCCCTGAAGACTACAGGGAGGGAGAAATTAATGTCTCATGGGGAACCGTTTGGGGATTTGGACTCCTAAGGAGAGATATAATAAGCATCCTGGTTAAGGAGCAGGGGGAGATGAAGTAATCTGACTTGGAGAGAGACCCAGAGCCTTTGATTCTAGGTCTGGGTAAAGTGGATTTGGGGACTACTGACTTGGAGAAAAGTCAGAAACCTGGCTTTAAGGGGCCTTCTTTTCAGTCTTCTTGCCAGAGAGTGTGCAGGCAAGCAGAAATGGTAGCTCTTGTACTGTTAGAAGAGTTATCATTCAAAGCCCTCCCAGTGCACAAACAGGCTTCCAGTGAGCTCCCCTTGGGCCGTTAACACAAAGCAGGGATCATAGGAGAAAATCTTTGACTTGGGGTTTTAAAGACCATAAAGTAAATTGAATAGTTTTATTGGATTCAAACCAGATTTCTATAATATTTTCATTTATTTTTAAAGGCATATCAATTAAGTCAATAAGATGATAAATGATAACATTGACTTACTTAAAATTTAAATAAAAAGATCAGCATGTTTTCATACCTATTTATGAACTCGTTACTTTCCAAGTCCACAGAAGTTTGGTGTTGATGGTATATTTACAGATTTTAATTGAAATCCCTTTTCCCCATCTGTGTACGGTGCTTGTATGTCCATGCACCTCAGCTCAGCGCCCCCTCAGAGGAGTGCCTTAGGTGTGGGGGACCCACCCACACCTCCCTCACCTGCACCTCCCACCCTGACAGAGGAATGTTGGAGAAACGAGATCCTTCACACGAGATCCTTCCCACGAAGGATTCTCACCCAAGGAATGTGAATGACTTCTCACTTGTGATGTGAGACAGTGAATTTAAATCTATTAACATTACACTCACCCTTTTTTTCTCCACATTTTTATTGTGTAGCATAACATAAATAAAGCAAGAAATAAAAAAGCAATAGTTTTCAAAGCACTCTTCAGCAAGTAGTAATAGGACAGATCCCAGAGTTTGTCACGGGCTACCATACGATCCTCTCAGATTTTTCCTTCTAGCTGCTCCAGAATATAGGAGGCTAGAGGGCTTAAATATTTTTTTATCACCACATTCGGCTTACTTTCTTTCTTTTTTGTGAAAAATAACATATGTACACAAAAGCAATAAATTTCAGAGCACAGAGTCACAATTAGTTGTAGAACATATTTCAGAGTTTGACATGGGTTACAATTCCACAACTTTAGGTTTTTACTTCTAGCTGCTCTAAGATACTGGAGACTAAAATAGAGATATCAGTTTAATGATTCAGCAACCATATTCATTTGTTAAATCCTCTCTTCTCTGTATAACTCCACCATCACCTTTGATCTTTCCATCCCTCTCTGTAGGGGTGTTTGGGCTATGGCCATTCTAACTTTTTCATGTTGGAAGGGTCTGTCAGTAATATGGGGCAGGGAGATGGAACTATCTGATGTTCTGGAGAGGCTGGCCCTTCTAGATTTCAAGACTTATCTGGTCCTGGGACCCATCTGGAGTAAGAAAGTTACACTAGTGCATGGAACGCTTGTGGAATCCTCTGTATCGCCCTAAGTATTCTTACACTCACACTTTTTAAAGCATTCTTTCTATAAGACTGGAAAATCTTTCTATACTCTACTTTCTCTCACTCTAGTCAGCCAGCACTTGCCCAACCAGTCAATCAGGTACCACCACCTGGCCAAGTTGACACATGAACCTCACCATGACATCCGCTAAGACACATAACCCTTTAGAGACCCAGAAAACTTACTCCAGATAGAAATTAGATTCTCTTCCAGTGGTGGGGAAGGACGCTCAGTCCTTCTTTATAGTGGGGGGGCTGGCATCATTCTGTCCCAGTGCCTCACAGGACCCCATGATGTGCCCTACGCAGGGCTAGACCAGAGACCTCTGATGATGCCATTTTGTGCCCTTTGCCATTTGCTGGCAGGATGGTGCTTTGGGGAAAGGGTTGAAAGCTCTGGATCCCACTGTGGGGCTTTCCTTTAGGGCTTGGAAGTACAATGGCCACTTGATGGGCTGCAGCCCTGTCTGTGGACCTGGTTTCCAATAGTCAGCTACAGCAGCATCTCCACTTGCCAAATTTGCCACAGTCGGAAAGCTAGGATGAGAAGAAAACATGCCAAGTTCCTCTGGGGTATTTTTTGTTTCCCAGAACAGTGCTTGTGGCCATACTGACATTCTGGCTACTGGAGCAAGAGTATGGACAAAACTCTCAGGCCAGAAGGTAGCCAGAGGAAGTGCAGACTTTCTGTAGACACTATCAGGCAACAACCTCAGAAAGAAGCCATGTTTGGATGGCACTTCAGCCCAGGGGGCCATTGCAGACACACCTTCAGGTGAGGGGGTGGGGGTCTCTAAGGGACCTCTGAGGATACAAGGTGAAACTTTCAAAATGGGACCAGATATTGCTCTGAGAGAGAAAGCATTAAAGGGGGAAACTCTGGCTCTGGAAGAAAAGAAATAGATTTAAAAACAAGAGAGTTTGGCAGAATGAGAATTAGGTCTTTGCAGTCAGACGGTGTTTGGTTCAAATTCTATCATTTATTTGCTGTGTCATCTCAGACAAACTACTTAACTTTTGGGCATCAGTTTTCTCACCTGATAAATGGAAGATAATATTATCTAATTTTCCAATTTCAGAATGGTGCTTTGGGGAAAGGGCGAAAATTAGAGATAATTCAGGTGAAGTCCTTAGGCTGGGGTTTGGGAAACATTTGTGCCAAGTATTTGGGACACAAATATTTGAGTGTTTGCTATCAAATAATTAAGAGACTTAAAATGAAGACAGGATCATGGCGGAAGAATAGGGTAGGTGATAGGTTAGATACCTATCTAACCAATAGATTAGATACAGTACTTTGAGAACCTTGGTTCTTGCTCACCTTTGCTGGCTTGGGGCATGGAATGTCCTGGGATGTGGGAAGAGGGCTGTTGAGCTGAACTGTACCTGGGGTACCTTTTGCTTATTACACTGCCAATCCACATGCCCCATGCATTGTTTGAAAGCTCTAAAAAAGAAGTGGCGACTTCTGCCTCTCAGGACCTTGGGGGAATGAGCCCTGGCCAGTCCACACAGCTAAAGTGTAAGAGTGCAGGGGTGAGGTGTTGGGAAGAGGGTAATCTCCCATCTCCAGTCACCTTAGTGAGACATACTCAATGGAAAACACATGTGGGTTATTTTGGAATTTAAAGCAAAACATCCCCCAAAACAAATCCTATATCAGATGATTTTGGTTAAGACCAGAATGCCTGCTTTCAACAGAAAAGGGATTTTGGGGTTGGCTGGTGTATGCTACGTGTCTGGCAAGCAGGCAGTGGAAACTTGCAGTGAGGTTTCTTGTTTAGAAAGAGGTTACCTTGGGCCGGGGCCCTACCTCCCAGCGCCTCAGCCTCAAACTACATATACCGACACCCACGTCCTCTGAACCTTGTCCCCCTTCCATGGCAGGATAAAGCTCTGCTTTTCAAATGATGCTGACTTTGTCACTGATGGAAGATTTCTCAACTCTCAAATTTGTCCAGTACAGGTAGCTGCCTAATTTCCACAAAGAGCTGCTGAGGAAAGCTTGCAGGGCTCTTCATTCTCTCCCACGCCCAGAGAGGGGCCATAGCCCTCTCTTCCAGCAAGAAGAGACTATGGTCTCTGCTTGGCATGTGCTGTGCTGGGAGTTGAATCCCAGAGTCACTCCATCCCTGCTCTCATGGACAGGTGACTCTGTGCGTCTCCTCGTCTCTAAACTGGGATGATAATAACTTCTCACTGGCCATACCCCTGGCACCTCCAGAGTCAAACTTGATTCCCTAAGGTTGGCGGTGGAGGTTGAGGGAGGACAGCAGGGCCTGACATTGTGTTCCTCTTCATCCTGAGAAATCTCACAGGCATTGCATTACTGTTACTCCTAGGATACATGTCCCCTGTTGATGTAATACCCTGTTACCAGCTTGAGGCCAGGCTCAAACATCAGAACACGATTGCCCAAAAGAATGAGGCATAGCTAGATGGTGGCACCCATGGGCTACCTTTACCCCTCCAATCAGAAGCCCCCCCCCCCAAGTGTAGGAGCCCCAGAAGCAGAGGCCCCAGGGTCAGGAGACAGACCAAGCATGAGTGCACATAACTCCATGACAGCCAGGGGAGATAAGTGCTTTTTTGATCTTCCCTATACTTATACTTTAAAATTTATTATTATTATTATTTTTTAATGTTGAATCAGATAGATGGTGGTGTGGGGACCATACTCTTCTGTGTTTCCTCATTAAATGGCCACAAAAGGAAAAGTCTGCCTCCCCCAGCCCAAGGCCACTCTCAGCGACCAGGTTTCTTCCCCAAGGGCCTGGCTTCTTGGGGATGGTTGTTTATATTCTTGTTTTGTTTTTGTTTTTTGTTTTTTATGTCACCCCCCCAAACTTGCCCCTGATGCTGTAAAAGAGCCACTTACAGTAGCAGGAAGTCATCTAGGCGGAAGTGTTGGGATTACGTGCCTAGGCTGTCTTTCTCTAGCTGTGGCGCTGATCCATCAGCAAGGGAGTCCCTGAGCAGAGGGGAAAGGGCTTCTTAGAAACACAGATTCCCATGTGGAGGCAGCAGTTAGTGGCTGTCTTTAAGCCCGCTGGGCTGATGGTTGGAGGAGTGCAATGGTGGATATGAAGCCTTTGTCATAGCCCTTGTCACAGGGCCTGGCTCATGGCGAGAGTTCAGATATTAGCCGCTTGTGACTTTTCAGAGATTGGGGCTGTCCTAAATGTCCACTTCATCCATATCACACTGCTTTGGTTCTGTGAAAACAAATCACACAGGTTTGCCCAAATTTTACCTCGTCTTCCCTTTCAGAATATGAGTTCCAGAGCAGGGTGGGAACTGTAGGGGGGCTTTCTCTCTCTCTCTATCTACAAAACACTCATTACAGATACTCCCTAAATTGGGGCTGTGGTGGGGAGAGGACTGGTTTTGCACTTAGCCAGAGTGCTCCCTCCCATAAGGAGTGCTCCCTCCCATAAGGAGTGCTCCCTCCCGTAAGGAGTGCTCCCTCCCATAAGGACTTCCACAAGGACATGCAGTCAGCAGAGGCTCCCCTTGCAGAGCCTAGTTGTGGTTTAATTTAACCATAGGAATCAAAAGGGGGAAAAAAGCCACGTTGTCCCAAACTAAGAAAGTTGGCCTCAGCTCCTCTCCTTCACTTCACTCCTGGTGCTCCCCAAAAGAGGGTTGATTCCTCTTACCTATAACTTTCTTGATACCTAGAACATCCAAGACCAGGTCTCAGAGACGGAGAGATGATGGGGACACACCCCCCACCACTCCCCTGCCCTGGGATCAGATGACAGTGGGCTGGAGTCCCTCACCTCCCTACGCAGTGTGCATGCTCCTTTGACCTGAACAGCAAAAGTGAAGGAAGGAGAAAGCGAGAGGGAACAAACCCAAGGGAGAGGTTTGTGGTCAGGGCCCCCCTCTTCCTCTTGGCCCCCACCTAGGCCAAGGCGGGAGCTTGTATGCTGCATGGAAGTCAAATGCAGGTTCCAACTTGAGCCATTTACCATGACTTCCCAGGCTCAGTGGTGCAGTATGGAATGGTCCATGAGTATCTCTCCTGCCTTACTTTCTGCTTCCTTCCAGCCAACCTCACCTTTAACAGTCACCTTGCAGTGGGTCTAAAGTGGTGCCCAGGCCCCCTCCCCATGACTTTCCAGTGGTAGTCAGGACCTGTGACCCCACACACTATACAGCGCCTACTGTGAAATGGAAGGGCAGAGTATGCTGCCTGCAGGCTGGGGCTGTAAGCTCTGCCTTAGACGGACAGAGACCTTGAGCTCAGAGGAAGCTCACACTTCAAATCCTTGGCTTCGTGCTTTTCAGCACTGGCACTTAGAAAATGATTCTCTGGATTCAGAACCCCAAAAGAGAACTTTTCCATGTCTTTCCTGATTGTTCGTTTTTTAAGTGAAGACCTTAGAGCTGCTTGGTTCTCAAACTTGAGCATGCCCGTGAGTCACCAGGAATCAGAATCATTTGTTAAGAATCATTTGTTAAGATACACTTGCCAGCAGTTTGCTGGCCCCACCCAGGGTTTCTAATTTAGGATGAGGCTTTAAATTTACATGTCTAACAACTTCCTAGGGGACGCTGCTGGTCTGGGAACCACCCTTTGAGAACCACTGCCCTGGAAGAAAGTTTCCCAGGTTGCCTTTGAGGTTACAACCTTATGAAGACCTGAACACTGCCCTAAGGTTCAGTAGAAACCCCCAGAACAGGAAGAGTCTAAAGAGAAGAGATGGCCCCTTTTGTTCTCTAGGCTCTCATCTCCAGGGCTTTCCAACACATCTAATAAAATTCACTTTAGTAATATATTCTTGCTGGTATCTTTAAATTCCACCATAAATTAACAGCTTACTTGAGACTCTTGATGAAAGCATGTCATGGCAAATTTCTCAGCTGGCCAGAGTGGAGTTGGGTATTTTTGTTACTGTGTTTTGACTGTGTGGCAGGGCTGGATGAGGGAGGAACACCACAGACCCCTTGCCCTGTCCAGCAGCTTTGCTCTTCCAAAGACAACAGCTCGGAACTTAATTTGGAACTGGGGGAGGAGCCTCAGGGAGAGGCTGAGAAGAGGCTGTGTGGATCGGGATCCTGTTTGTTCTTGTTGGCGGTGCCCTGCCCAGCCTCCTGAGTGTTGAATCAGCCCATCCAAGGCTTGGCTTTTCAGCAGGGATTGCCATGGAGATGGGCGGGGCCCAGAGCCGGCAGGACTGGGTGGCCTGGCTTGTTTGTTAATGTTGAAGCCTGCAAGGCTGGGAGGCCCTTATCTCCATCTCCAAGGCTCGAGGCTCTTCACCCTGCTGGAAAAGGCTGTAGGGGAAACCTGTATCCTCCGTGTTCAGGCTGAAACTGACTTCCTGGATATCATGGGAAGCTATGCCTGGTGGCCACCCAAGCCCGGTACATAAAGCAGGGTTGATCCGTGTCTTACTCTGAAGGTAAAGGGGTCAGGATTTCCCTTCCTGCCCAAGACAGGCAAATGCCCTCCTCCTCTGTGATTGACTTTTCATAACTCTTTGCAGCATAATTGATTTGCCCAAGAAAGCCATCTGCAATCCAAGGAAGGACAGGGGCCTGAGGTTGTCATTGTCTTCCTTTCATCTTCCTTCCCCACCCTCCTTTTGCCATTCCCATCTAGTCTTGCTGGAGCTCTGGGAGGCAGTTTATGGGTGAGAAGATAAATGTACCCCCGGCTTCCATGTACCCCACTCACATAGACTCTCACAGGAGCCAGAGCACAGACCACCCCCATAACCACCCCCCGTTGTCCTAGATGACCCTGTATCCAACAGCCGCCTTCTCAGCGATGCCCACAGAATGCCTGTGAATAGTCAGTCTGTACTGATGTCATTATCCTTTTCCCCCTAAGATCCTGGCCTTGGGGATACAAACACTCCAGAGTTTTCAGAGTGTTTTCCATACATCCCCTCACTTCATCCTCAACTTCTACCTAGGTCAAGAGGTGGGACAGGTCTCCCCCTATCATTTTACAAATGAGGAAGGACACTGAGGTTCAGAGCAGCTACGTAAAGGCTCAGTGTCATGCAGCTCATACATGGCAGAGACCGAGTTAACCCAGAGTGCACGCCGTCCACTCTGTCCAGTAATTTTCAGACAGGCGTTCAGTAGAATTGCCCGGGAGCACACCCACTCCACTGCCTTGGAGCCCCCTGGGAAGGGATGGGGGCATGTTTACAAGCCCCCAGGTGATTCTCACACCCACCCACCTAGAACCTGGGGCCCAGGCAGCCATGCAGCTGACAGATGGCAGAACCAGGGCTTCTGCTCCTTGCCAGCTTTTCCTCCTATAATGCCACCTGCCCCTTGTTGAAAACCTCGCCACATCTCTTTGGCCATGAGCTGACCCTTACCTTTGCAGAAGGACCATGAGAGCAGGGAGGAGATCACTCCCTTCTTTCCCTGACCCCGTCCACCCACCACGTCCTACCTCCAGCCCCTCCCCAGGTGGTAGGGGTGGTCGCTTCAGGTCTAAGGCAGGCCTTATAGAGAAACCACGTGGAGAATGATCTGTTCTCTGCTCTCTAAGACTGCTGGACAGAGAAGGAATAACAACTATTTTGTCCTTTTAAAATATTTGTGGCCAGGACCACGGTGGCTCAGCAGGCAGAGTTCTCACCTGCCATGCTGGAGACCCAGGTTCGATTCCCGGTGCCTGCCCATGTAAAAACAAAACAAAAAAAATGTAATGATAAGATATTTGTGGCCAGTCAGGTCCTATTGGAGAAGAAAGAGGGAACCTGGAGGGGAGGAGAGGGGCCCTTTCCAAGACCACCCAGTGAGTTCTTTGAAATGGGATGAGGCCCTCAGGCAAACGTGGGTCTTTCTACCCCTGGGGTGTGATCGGGCGGACCTACCCACTCCCACGGAAACCTCCTTCACTCCACCAGTTGCTCTTTTCCTCTTGTCACCTCTTCATCTTCCTGCACACTGACTCCAGGTGTTTCTGTCACTAGGGCAGCTGCACATACATTCCTCTTCAGGTTCTAACCCAGACCAGTTTTTCGAATTGGCAAAACCAGATACACCTAAGCTCCCTGACGTGCTGAGATTTTTTTTTTTTTAATCCTCCTTTGGAAATGGTAGCATTTCCTTTAGCTGCAGGCGTGCGTTCCAGTGTAAGATTTATGGATCTCTCTCTGTAGCAAGGTTTATGGTGTGACTCACTGAAGGCCCGGGCTTTGCGTGGGTGTTTTTAGTGACTTGTACTTTCAGCAGTAGGCACTTGTGGAAGATGACCAGGAGACTGTTCCTTGTGGGCCTGCGTCTGGGACAGTGCAGGTTTTCGTGTCTCCTGAAGCTCCGGCATGAATCCTAGGTGCCTGGGCTACCTGCATATTCATCAGAAATTGGAGTGTCTGGCTGGACTCTGGGGGCCTGGGGGAGCTGGTGGAGTTTCAGGTAGAGTGAAGATAGCAATGCACAGACTTTGCATACATTTTTATTTTTAATAGACCTTAAAAGCATTTGCCCCTAAACTCATTATGACTCTTCAAATACGGAAGTGGAGACCTTTATCGTCCACTAAATACCCCTTCGTCAGCCCTTATGGGTCTTTCTCAATATTTTCTCTGAGTGAGTCATTGTACTTTGTAATTTCTGACTGCTCGATATGAGGCATTAGAGGAAGGTCTGGATAAAAAGCTGGGTGGGAAGGGAAGCCTGTCGAAGTGGAGAGGAAATTAATCGGCTGGATTTCAGAGCTTCTTTCTTTGAGATGTTCATGCATTTCTTGAATGGTTATCCCATAAGGACTTTTCTGGGCCCAGTGTGAATGGGGCGGGCAGTGTGACTAAGAGCTAACCCTGACCTCAAGCGGCTTCTGCTCCGGTGAGATACGAGACAAGGACACAGATGAGAGGAAGGGCGAGTATGGAGTGCTGACAAGACATCAGACAGGACTCTAGGGACCGGGAGCCTCGGGAAAGGGTGGAGACTGGGGAAATCCTAGCAGGGAAGCAGCAGACCCAGGGTGCCAGGAAGGTGGAGCTTGCATGAGCGGAGGCAGGAATGCACGAGGCTCGTTCAGGGAAACTGTGAGTGGTTCCACTAAGGAGCAGACCGAGGAGGAGGGGCTCGTTGGTGTCACACTGCTGAGAGATGCAAAAGGGTGAGGGCTGAACCCTGCCCGCGGGAAGGCAGGAGCCACCCCACTGGGAGAGCTGAGCAGGCATGCTAGTATGTAAGGACTTGAGGTGGCTGGCAACAAGCTCCAGGGGAAAGGAGGGTGGAGAAACCAGAAAGAGCAGTGAGATTGAGAGAGGATTTGGTTTACATTTTTGCTCTGTTGGTTTTTTTGTTGTTGTTTTTACTATTTTTATTGAATAGCCACATGCATACAGTCCAGCCACAGTGTACAATCAGTGGCTCACAATATCATCACGTAGTTGTGTATTCTTCACCTTGATCATTTTTAGAACATTTGCGTCACTCCAGAAAAAAATAAAACTAACAAAAAAAAGAGCTCATATATCCCATACCCCTTACCCTTCCCTCTCATTGACCCACAGTATTTCACTCTACTCAATTTTTACCCTTTATCTCCCGCTATTATTTATTTATTTATCCTTTTTTTTAAAAAAAAACTCATTTGTCAATACCCTGGATAAAAGGAGTATTAGACACAGAGTTTTCACAACCACACAGCCACACTGCAAAAGCTTTATAGTTATACAGTCTTCTTCAAGGATCAGGGCTACTGGAATACAGCTCAATAGTTTCAGGTACTTCCATTTAGCCACTCCAGTACACCATAAACTAAAAAAGGATATCTATATAATATTTAAGGATAACCTCCAGGATAACCTCCCAAATCTGTTTTAAATCTCTCATCCACCGAGACTTTATTTTGTCTCATTTCTCTGTTCTCCCTTTTGATCAAGAAAGCTTTCTCAATCCCATGATGCCGGTCCTGGCTCATCCCTGGGAATCAGGTCCCACATTGCCAGGGAGATTTACACTCCTGGGAGTCATGTCCCATGTAGTGGGGAGGGCAGTGGGCTCACCTGCCAAGTTGACTTAGAGAGAGGGACCACATCTGAACAACAAAAGTGGCTCTCCGGGGGTGACTCTGAGGCGTAATTATCAGTAGTAGCCTCTCCTTTGCAGGAATAAGCATCAGGGCTAGCCCCAAAATTGAGGCACAGCCTATTGAGTTGGTTGTCCCTACTGCTTGCAAGAATATTAGCAACTCCCCAGATGGGGAAATTTAATATTTCCTCTCTCCCCAGACTGCCAAGGGGACTTTGCAAATACTTTTTTATTCTATGCCCAAATTACTCTGGGATTTGTCAGGGCATCACACTAACCTGTACAGACCAACAAAATCTCATGCCCTATTCAAGATTCCATGTACTTATGGTGTTCAAGTAAACTGACCATACAAGATAAATTAGATAATGTGCTACCCAAAATATAAAGTTCACACCAAATAAACATCTCTTCTTTTGGTCTCGCACAGAAGTTGAAGTTTGAAAATATGGGCCATATCATCCTTCACCCGGCTTTCTGATTTACCTTAGTCTTATCCAGATCAGCTTCATTCATATCTCTAGATGATATCTGATCACTTTTTGAGCTTTTTTATCTGTTGAGAGCCAAGGGAGACCTGCCCTGTGTGCTGGCAAAAATGGAAAGGTGGCAGACAGGACAAAGACAAGAAAGAGGGTTAATAAATGTGGCGAATTCTTGAAGGAGATTGGAGACAGGGAGCTTTGGAAGAGAGAGGCCCCATCATCTTATTTTTTCAATATACCTTTTTATTGGGGGATAGTTTCAGATTTATAGAAAAGTTACAAAGCTACTGCAGAGAGTTCCCATATACTCCTCCCCCAGTTTCCCCTATTTTAACCTCTTCCCCTATTGTTAATCTCATGTGTAACTTGTTACATGTCACAATTAAGAAAGCAGCCTTGAAAAAAAAAAAAAAAGAAAGAAAGCAGCCTTGCTACATTATTGTTAACCAAACTTCAGGCTTTATTTGATTTCACTGGTTTTTCCACCAACATCCTCTTCCTTTTCCCGGATCCCATCCAGGACCCATGAGGCTTAGTCATTGTCTCTGCAATCCCCTGGACTCTGACAGTTTCTGTTTTTCCTTGTTTTTCTTTACCTTGATGGTATTGAGAAGTACTGGTGAAGTATTTTGTAGATACAGCCTCAATTGGGGTTTGTCTCTTTAGAAATGAGGATATTTCCTATAAAACCATGGGAGGAAAATGGTCCTTTTTGTCCATACACTATCAAATGGTTGAGGCTAATTTTTGGCACAGTCGCAAAGGAGCTTTTCCCAGCAAAGTCAGAATGTTTCCACCTGGTTTTAATAGGAAACAAAGAGGCCAGGCACAGTGGGGACAGGGCCTCAGGCTGGGACAGAGGTTCTGGACTTTCTCCTCCATCAGAGCAGCTGTCATCTTCCTAGGTTGTGTGAATGGGCAGCAGACTGCACCCGAGAAAGCCCGTGCAGGTCTTGTGGTGAGAGCCAAGGAGGCAGCAGCCTTGGCAACCAGTGGCCATATGTCCATTAACCTGGGAGCAAACTATCAATTTCCTGGCTTCCAGAACTTGATTTGCTTATTTTGTGAAGTTCTTTTAAATTGTTTTGATGCCCTTTTTAAAAGATTAATGCTACCTTTGGTTTTTGCTGCTGATCATTTCTCAATTCTGTACCTTAGTTTCTCCTACTATTATGCCAGATTTAGGGGGAAGGGGGAATCAAATTGTCAGTTCCTAAAAAAGTTAAACACAGAATTAACATATGACCCAGCAATTCCATCCTATGTATATAACCAAGAGAATTGTTAGAGAGACTCAAATAGATGCCTGTACGCCAATGTTTGTAACAGCATTATTCATAATAGCCAAAAGGTAGAAACAACCCAAGTGACATCAGCAAATGAATGGATCAACAAATTGTGGTATATCCATATACTGGAATATTATTCAACCATAAAAAGGAATGGAGTTCTGATTCATGTAACGGCATGGATGAACTTTGTTGAGTGAAATAAGCCAGACATAAAAGGGCAAGTGTTGTGTATTTATTTCACTGATATGAAATAATTAGAATATGCAAATCCATAGAGTCAGAAACTAGAATACAGGTTATGGGGGCTAGAGGTTGGGAACGGAGAGTTAAATCTTAATTGGCACAAAATTTCTATTTGGGGTGATTGAAAAGTTTTGATAATGGATGGTAGTGATAGTAGCACAACATTGTGAATATAACAAATGCGAAGGACTATACACTTAAAAATTATTCAAGTGGCAAATTTTATATTGTATTTATATATGTTACCAAAATAAAATATTTTTTTTAAGTGTCAGGGGAAGGAGGGCCCTCAATGGCCCACAAAAGAGTGAGGACTTCTCCTAGGAGGTAATTTACACTTAGATAATGCTGCTTGAACCTCCATGGAAGACATGACATGGCACAGATTATACACATTTCATGGCCCCACAACCTTGCCAGCCGAAGCATTTTCTCCAATGGAGCATCTAATGGCTTTCATAGCATCCCGTCAGGCCTGCTAACTCAGTAAGTCAATCAGAAAGGGCAGCAGGGTTCATTTCTCTGATTTTTGTGGACCAAGCACTCCCAACCCTACCCCTGGACCTGCCTGCACTCTGGGTTTCTTGAACTTTCTTCCTCTTTTATGGTGAATTTTCAGAGATCCTAATCTATTAAAGTTTGTCTGTTTTACCATAACCAGCCACATTTCCTTCCTCATTTTAGCAAAGTGCCGAGACCTTGATGACCAAGTAGCATGACGTTAGGTTTGGGATGGGGTTCAAACGTGTGGGACTTCTAGCTCCTGTAGCTGCCTGTGTCTTGACTGGGATGAAGCCCAAAGTCCTTCCTTCCTTCTTCTTCTGGCTCCTGATCCCAGCCTGAATGTCCTTCTTGCCACCTGTGCATATGGACCAGATAAATGACTAGACTTCTACAAATCAGCCCAGGATCCTTGAAACTAAGGCACCTTGAGTGGCAGGGGCCTTCCCATTGGATATTTTATCGTGGTACCGTGTTGTTGTCTGAACATGGAGTGATTTCCGGGAAGCTCTAGCTCCGGCACTTCTGTGCAGAGTGAAGCTTCGTCACCTTTTATAGCTTAGCTATTGGTGGTAGGGCTGTTTCTGTTCTTCTCATGGTGACTTGTTTGGAAGGTTTGGTTTTGGCAGAGTAAGAAGTGGGTGGGTAACTTGACTCAGCACGGGGACTAAAATGGCTTGAAGATAATTCTTGTATTAGTGCAATTCTAGAGCAGAAAAAAAAGGAAGGTGGCCTTCCTGGGGTCACAGGTGCACACAGCAGCAGCAGTACCAAGACACGGGCCAGAGGGAGGACCAGACTAAGGAGAAAGCTTGTGGCTAAGTGCTAGCCACACTTAAAACTACCAGTGTTCCCTCAGAGCGTTTGCACCTCCAGCTCCAGCTTTCAGGTTGACTCTTTCACCAAAGGGGTGGCCTCTTGGCCTCAGTCTTCTAATTCGCAGAGGACCTATCGTCCTTGTGTTGGGGAGCAGGGAAAGGAAGTATCACCTATTTTTCCTTTTTAACTCCCCAGGACACGGTGTACAAGGCCAGGCCCTGCCCTCCAGCTGAGTCTAAGCCCTCTTAGTGTACACTTCTCCAGTTTCAGTGTCAATGGGTTATAGCCACACACTTTTTCTAGCCTGAAACGTTCCCAGTTGCTCTATGAGAGCAGGAGAACCTATAGTCTGAAGGAGAGTCTCTGAGCTGGGCACCGGGTAGGAGAGACTCCTAGGTCTGGAGACCCTCACTCACCAGCACACCTTCAGGAAACAGGAAGGAAAACCTCGCCCATTTGTATGAACCCGAAGTTCTGAGGTTCATGCTAATTCTAAAATTCCTATGCCTTCGAGCCTAGCATCCATGAGCTTTTCTTTTCTAAATTGTCTGGCCGTGGACACTTCCACGTTACATAGGACTTACTGACATTTGATGTTGTCTTACAGGTATAATGCTAACCAAATAACTACGATAAGGGCTGGGAAGCTTGGTAAGTTTGGGAAGATATTGTATGACTGTCCACAGGGCCAGGAGTGGAATACTGGTTGACTTAAGTGCTGACCAAAGCAAAGTTATTCTCACAAAGCCCATCCGGTATCTCCTTCAGAAGTACTTCTTCACATTATGATCTTCTTGATTCTTTTTATTTATTTATTTGTTTTAAGTGGAATCATACACTATCCTTTTTGCCTCATTTACTTCACTTTGCATAATGTTTTAGAGGGTCATCCATGTTGTAGCATGTGTATTAGGGTTTTCCAGAGAAACAGAAGAGGTAGAATATTTTATATACATATACATATATATGAGATTTATTATAGGAATTGGCTCACATGACTATGGGGATAGGCAAGGTCTGTATTCTTTTGGGTAGGCCACAAGCTAGTAACTTCAGAAAAGATGCTTCTGAAATCTGACACACCCAAACTCCATAGGGCAAGCTGCAAGCTAGAAACTACAAAGAAGGTGAAGTTGTATTCCCTGGGAGAACTGGGTGGCTGAAAAAAAAGGCCAAAATTTGTCTTTCTGACTTCTGAAATCCTCAGTTCTTGCTTTAAGATAAGACCTCATAGCTGAGGGCAATCTCCTTTGTTGGTTGTAGATGCGATCAACTGACTAATGATATACACCCATCTATGAAGTACCCTCACTATAACAATCAGACCAGTGCTTGCTTGACCAAACAACTGGGCATTATAAGCGATCCAAGTTGACACATGAAATTAACCATTACAGCCTGTATTAGAACCTCATTCCTTTTTTAAGACTGAATGCTGTTCCATTGCATGGATATACCACATTTTATTTATCCATTCATCTGTTGATGGACACTTGGGTTTTTCCACCTTTTAGCCATTATGAATAATGCTGGTATGAACACTGATGTACAGATATCTGTCCTGTCCCTGCTTTCAGTTCTTTGGGATAGGTACCTAGGATTGGAGTCACAAGGTCATATGATAATTCTGTATTTAACTTTTTGAGGAATTGCCAAACTGTTTTCCCCAGAGACTGTATCATTTTGCATTCCCACCAACAATGCATGAAGATTCCTGTTTCTCTGCATCCTCACTTGTTATTTTCCTTTTTTTTTTAATAATAGTCATCCTAATAGTATAATGTTTTACAGATGTAAATAAGTGAAGCTCTAGGACTCTAAGCCAGGAATTCCAGACCTTCACAGCCCACTTCATTGTGGAGCTCACCTGTGTGATAAAACCAAAGCAGCTTCCTCCAGGGTGGAAGCAAGGCTTTGACTTCCCTGCAGACAGAGGCCCATGGTCATCCATTCCTGGTTGGCCTTTCCACTCTCCACCCAACACATCAAACCCACTGCCTGGTCATGGGCTGAAGGAGAGGAAGAAAGAAGGAAAGAAAGAGAGGCCTGTCCACACCATGGGTTGTGGCCAGCTCCTGGGACTGAGAACCAATGCCTAGGGACGGTAGTTCCTGACATAAGGGCACCTCTGTGGAGGAGAGTGACCTGAGGCCTAGGCGATGGCCTAGAGCCCACCCACTTGAGCGTCCAGCCAGCCACTTCACTGGAGGCCTGTGAGCCTGCCCTGGCAAGCCCTAGTAAAGCACTGGGGGAGCTCAGCTGGCCCTGAGGTGGGGAGAGGAGGGGGTGGTTTGGCAGGCAGCCCACCTTCACAGGCATCTAGTTCAGCTCTGCCCACATCAGGATTTGGCACCTCAGTTCTGCTCCTTGTTGAGAAAGTCTACCCTTGGTGGTCCAGTATCTCAACTTTCCCACCTATGAAGTGGGGTCCTTATAAAATTTAAGATGAAAAAATGGATTTACAGGTTTCATGTCTGATGTATGTAAGAATCACACATAAAGAAGTATACGCCTGAAACCTGGAATTGGGCTAGACAGACTGTAAAGAGTCAAGAGGGCAAAAACCAAATTTGGGCATATTGGGGGCAGCTCCTGATGTACCATTTACTGTTCAGTGTGGTCTGGTAAATACATCCCAGACACCCTCCTTCTTGCTTGTGTGTGTTCTCTGCATGTTTTTTTTTTCTTTTTTGTTGTGTGATATATACCAGAGTAGTACATAAGTCACATAAACAGTTTACAAAGGAATTACAAAGTGACTATCCGTGTAGATACCACTCAAGTCCAGAGCTACGTTCACGCGCCCCCCATATAGTTCTCTGCCTAGAGGTCACTTATTTGACTTTATAATAATCATTTTGTTGTTTTTTCTTTATCATATATATATGCACTTATGAATGTGCACTTATGTACCTCCCTAAGCAGTATAGTAAGTTTTAACTACCTGGAATCCTATTGTATGTATTCTTATAGACCTTACTTCTTTCGTTAAGCACCATGAGATGCAGTTGTGATATTGCATGTAGGTATACTTTGTTTATTGCCATGGCTTTATAATATTCTCTTTCCCGTAACACATCCATTCTACTGCTGGTAAATTTTTATTCACAACTGATGATATTTTTAGCAGATGGGCTGATTTTCCCCCCATCACTGACTGTACTACCAGGTAGCTGGTGAGGGGCAGAGACCAGGGATGGGCCCAAAGGCCTTTTCCGAGTCTGGCCCCTGTGCCTGGGGGCTGTGCCAGCCACGACAGCCCAAATCAAAGCCGGCGTCCTGTGTGTCTTGCAGCTTGCTGGAATCGCGGTCCTTGCCATCGGTCTGTGGCTCCGATTCGACTCCCAGACCAAGAGCATCTTTGAGAAAGAAAATCATGATTCCAGCTTCTACACAGGTGAGGGGGGTGGAGGGGAGACTCATGCTTCCCCCAGCTGTGGGGAGTCGCCGCCGACCAGGGACCTGGGCTCGGGAAAGACTTTTGCTCCCACTGCATTGGCCAGCCCTTTCCTTCAAGCCATTTCGGGTTGAAGTTGTGCCTGTGAATTTGCACCTGACTGACGTGGTTTCTTTTCACTCTGGCTCAGCCTGGCCCTTTGACTGTTCTCAGAGGTGAGGTCAGCCCTGCCAAAGGGGCTGCCACCCTTGAGGGTTCAGAGAACCTCTGTCCTCACCCCTGATCCTCTCACCCTATTGCATGTCATCTTAGGCTTTGTCATTTCCTGAATTCAAAAAACTTTGTCCCAAGGATCCTGAGTGCCAGGGAGAGGGTAAGTAGCTCTTGCCCTGACTGTTTAGGTAGGACTCTGGGACGAGAGAGACCACATGCCTACCGGACAGTCCAGGCAGGCTAGTGGGTCAGAGAAGATGCAGGGCCTGGGGCTAGCATGAGCACCTGGGGTATTTAGTTCTATTTCTAAACTGCCTTTGCTATAGGGGAAAGGTCTCCACTTTAAACATACCTAGGATCCTTGGAGCGTGAGTAGATGGAGCAAAGGCAATCTTCTCGGGTCTTTTTTTTTTTCATTATTCTGCTGCTCTGGCTGCCAAATCACCATGTAAACAGCCTCTGTAAGAGGAGCCTAGCAGGACTGAGGCCTGTCAAGTGCCATTTCCCAGCCTTGGAGTAAATTAACAGATGTGTGCTCTGCTCTCTGCTGAGTTTGAGGGCAGGAGATATCTCATTTGTGAGACGCAAAAGCAAACCCCTATTTTTAGCATGATGCTGTCATGTCATCAGGCTCAAAGTGTCAGTTTGGTCACTTCCTTCCCACCCACCAAAGAAGTTATTTTTTAAAAAAAGACAGAGAAAACTGTCTGAAAACCTCCTAAAAGACTTATCTCCCATGTCTTCAGGCCACCCTTCCCTGTCTGGTCTCCCAGAGGTCAGGCCTGAGCCAGGCAGGGGGTGGGGGTCTTTAAAAACAGCCTGTTTAGTCGTGTCTCCACCCTGTGGATAGTTTTCCTGGTTTTATTGCTTTTTGTGGTTGCTGCTGCTAGCTCGGGTTTTTTAGGTGTGTCAGAAAGAAAGCGAGGGAAAGAAAAGCACAGTGCCCTTTTTTAAAAACTACACACACACACACACACACACACACGCACGCACGCGCGCGCGCTACACGGTTTGAGGGGAGCAGGTTTCCATAGTGCCCTGACTTGTTTTAGCAACAGAACATTTTTGTGAGCCTGCGGCAGATTGGAATGCCACCCTGGGAGGGGCCAGGGGCGGGGCCACATCCTGACACACGGGGGAGAGCAGATCTGGCAGCAGGCGCGTGGACGCAGGTGGTCTCCGGCTCGGGATGCCCCCCCCCAGGAAGGTGTTCAGGGGCGCCACACATTCCCATCGCGCCCAAAGGCCAGGATTTTGTTCCTGCTCCAGGACTCTTGGGCTAGTTCTCTTATATTTTTAGATGTGGGAGGTGAATATTATTATATAATTGAATCCTCCTAAGTCTGTAAGGTACCTGGAATGATTCCCATCTCATAGGTGAAGAGTCCAAGGCACAGAGAGTTTAATTCACTTGGGCAAACTCACCCAGTGGCAGGGCTAGGATTTGAACCCAGGCCTGTGAAAGCTGCCGCTCGGATCTTCTGTGCTAGGTTGAAGGGCCTGGCGGGGGACCATCCCCTATGTAGAAAAATAGAAACTCTCTCCACCAACTGAGCTGCACGGGTGGCATTGGCATGAGCTGGGTGGAGGCTTTCTTGGCATTTGGGACTTCACCCAGACGGAGGTTGGCAGGGAGAAGCCCCAGCCCCTGTGGCCCTCACCAGCGAATGTCCAGCTGGAAAGCCCCACAGTGTAGCAGGGGAGTGAGTGAGCACACGATTGGAGGAGCCCAGCCCTCCCTGTGGAAACTTCCCTGGACTCAGGACCCCCAGGTCCAGGCTCCTGGCCTGGGTCAGTTTGTTTTGTGGCTCTGTGCTTCATTTTTCCCCACTCTGAAACCGGCATAGCCCATACACCCACACCGCTCTGAAGCAGAGAATGACCGAGCTTGCAAATGAAGTTCCACTGTGGTCCTTATCAATGAGAACAGTTTTTCATGGGAGGGAGAGCATCAAGCAAGAGCCCTTATGGGTCAGAGTTGGGGTCCCTTTGAACCCCTGATTCAGATAATAAACTGCTCTGAGCGAGAGGAGCCCAGGACTCTGCGGCATTTTGCTCTCCTGCACGCAGACAGATGTATTGTGTGCCCTTTGCAAGGGCATTGTTGGTGGTGACAAGAGACTGGCCTGTCCAGCCCTGGCCTGAGCCAAGAGCCCTGCTAAACCCAGAGACTGCTCCATCCTTTTCTTGTGTTAAAGGGCACTGTGGCATATGCTACTGCTGCACCCAAGTTCTTGTGTTTTGTTTTGTTTTATTAGGGCCTATAATGTCAGCCTGAGAGAAGCAAAATAAACAGCCCTTAAGCAAATTAATGTGGTAATCCTAGAAAAGGCTCCATGACAAATAACTTTTTCCATGAGTCACACAGAAAACTAACATGCACTTTTGCTTTATAAGAGGGAACACTTTGTCATTTGTCATCGCTGGCCCTTGCTAACAAGCTTGGGGTGTAGGCTACGAGTCACCTTTCCAAGGGGAAGCGCTGCACAGCCCTTTGAAGAAGTAACCCAAGCCCTATTGTAGTTCCATGGCTTGGGAGCCTGCTTCCAGAAAAGCCACGCTGTAGCTTGATGGCTGCTGCTAAAATTCCTATAAACCGCTGCCAGGGAATTTCTGGAGAGGGCAGAGCCACGGCCCTCTCAATCTACAGTCATGTAAGGAAGA
Organism: Myrmecophaga tridactyla; assembly: GCA_004026745.1. Taxonomy (NCBI): domain Eukaryota; kingdom Metazoa; phylum Chordata; class Mammalia; order Pilosa; family Myrmecophagidae; genus Myrmecophaga; species Myrmecophaga tridactyla. Next base: position 15,363 of record PVIY010012480.1, on the reverse strand, counting down.
TTTAAAGCCAGCAAGACCCTTCATCATAAAATCTTACTCTGCCAAATCCTAGGATGAATATTTAATATCGACCTAGAGGCTAAATTAAAAGAATGTTCTCGCTTGCTCTCTTCTCTGCCCAGGAAGTGCCTTTTGCTCTGATAACCCACTGGTGCTGCTGGCTCGAATCTCTGGCTCCTACCGGGGTCCTCCAGGCTCATAAACTGGGATCTGGACAGTCACATCTGTCTGTTCATTCCCACTCAACTGTATTTCATGTGCTCGTAAATCCTTTTGATCTCTTAATACCCCTATTTATCCAGCCCCTGCTGTGGGGCTCACAGGACTGACCACGTCTTCCGTTGTCCTGCTGAGATGGGAAGAGACCAGGGCCTCTTTGCTGCTTCAGCTTCCCGGTGTCCCCCCAGAGGGGCAAGGACCCAAGAGACTGCCCCTTTTTCCCCAGGGCCCTGTGCGTGGGGCTGTGCAACCCCCCGAGTCCAGCCTGTGACCTTACAGTGGTTGGCTGCCTGGGAGGATGGGACTCAACTCCAGGACAAACTGCATTTGTCCCCTCGCCCGGTCTGGGCTGGGTGTGCAGGGGAACAATACCCGCATTCACATGCCACATAGGTGTTTGCCAGAAACCCCACGTGACCTGACATCATGACAGATGCAGGGAGGGGAGAATGGGGAGCCACAAATGCTCCCTTGTGTGCATCCTGCTCCAGGCTGGCCCCGAGCTCTCAGCTGCAGGCGGCTGCACGGCTGGTTGCCTACAAAGCCAAGGCCCTGCACCAAAGGGATAGATATGGGTCAGTGCGGTCACCGTGTCACCTGCTGAGGGTTCTAGTCACAGGCTCCTATTGGGTATGTGGGGAAATACTACGGACTCTCTCTCACTTTTAGCCCCGACTCCAGGGATGTCTCCATTGTCCCAGTTAGAGGCTAGTATGGAGGGAGCAGCAGGGACAGAAACATTTATCGCAGTGGCTGTTAATAATTACCACCCATCCTTTGAATTAGTAAGGTTCACAGTAGTTAGCATTTCCTGTGCACACGTGAATTATATCATTTAATCCTTGCAGCATCCCTTGAGGTGGGCATTATTGCCATCCCCAACTTGCAGAGTGAAAACTGAGGCATGGAGAATAGGAACGACCTGCCCAGGGGGACAGAGCAGGCTTTCAAGCCCAGACAGTCAGGGCTGCGGAGCTGTGCTCTCACCATGTGACAGTGGTCAGACTAAACATACTTGCAAGACAAGGCTTCTTCTCTGCTAGTTTTCCCAGGGGGACTGCTGTGTCTGTGCGCTCACGTGCATGCACACATGCGTGTGTCTGTGTGTGTTTCGGGGGGAGGGGGTTCCTGCAAGACTGCTGTGACGGCTCAAGAATATAACTGCAAGATGGAGCCCTCTGGGCGTTCCCTTGAGGGTTATGGAATGGACAGGGAGGCTAGGGATGCTTGACTTTATCCTGCTGTCACAGGTATTCGCATGGTGTTGGGATGCAGTAGTTGTGGAGGTCACTGCCCTTCTCAAACTTGACCTCACCCCCACCCCATTAATCACTAAAAATAAGGGCTTAGTTACAGGGTCATTCACCCTCCCTTGACAAGGAGGATCCTTTTCACCCTTAACCTGGAGGAACTGAATTGCAACTCTAAGATATCTCAGTGTACTGGGGCTCTTTTGACATTTTCTAGCAACCAACCTCTTTAATTTTACTTAGAAGGAAATTGAGGCTCAGAGAGGGGGAGTGGCTACCCAAGATCACACAGCAGAATTGGACCCTAACAAGGGCCTTCTGACACCCAAGACTGTGTTCTTTGCATGAGAGCAAGGTCCTTGTACCTTTGCGTGTGTCGAGCTGCCACCCTGCAGCAGGGTGGGGAGGCTTCCCTTCTGGGAGTCCATGCGGAACCAACCCACCCAGGAGCGTGGATGTCTGGGTGTACGGCCCCTTCCTTCTCCCAGCCCACTCTGACAGCCTTGCCTGAGAAGCAGGGGCCATGCAAGGCGGGTCAGAGCCTCAGAGCCCCGGAAGTTAACCCAGTTGTGGAGGGTCGGTTTTAACTGTCTCCAGTGGGACCCATCTCACTGGAAACAGCTTGTGTCCTGATCAGAATCTGGGGATTCCCATAGACATTCCTTGTCCTCTAATGGGGAGTAACAGGCACCTCCCAGAAAGGCCGTGGGAAAGGTAGGAGCAAAAGCTTGGTGGGCCCTGGAAGCAAACCTAGAGGAAGGGGCACTAAGAGCAGCAGCAGAGGAGGCTCTTTTTGTAAGGAGGGGACACTTCGGGGGAGGCACAGAGTCGGGCAGAGGAGAGAAGGAATCCCGGGAAATGTCTGGGTCCCCAAACCAGTATCTCCGTCCATGCGTTCTCTCCCTCTGTCCTCTCCCCGCAGGAGTTTACTTTCTGATTGGAGCCGGTGCCCTCATGATGCTGGTGGGCTTCCTGGGCTGCTGTGGGGCCGTGCAGGAGTCCCAGTGCATGCTGGGACTGGTGAGTACCCCTGCTGTGTTTCCCACAGCTGCTCCGACTCTGAGCCCAGCCCCCCAAATCTCAGCAGGTACAGATCCAGAGAGCAGGTGGGATGGGATGGGCAGGGGTAAAGTGGGTACACAAAGGGTACGGGCTAGCCTCAGTCTTCCCCGTGATCCTCCGCTCCGGACCCTGGCCAGCCGCTCGCCAGGCAGCCACCTTACCCTCCACCCCAGGTGCCCCGCTCCCCCTGCCACCATGAGGTCGCCCTCTTCTGCCCTTCTGGAGCCTATCTTATCACTTCCCTTAGGCAACTAAATGCCAGGACTTTGTTTTTTCCTTTCTCGAGGACCACGTTTGCTTTTTTACCCTGAATCCACAGGTACTTTTACCTTCTCTTATCCTTCTTATTTCAAAATGTGTTGCCATTTTCCCCAAATGCCACAGGATAATGTTCACTTCCTCTATTTTAACCTCAGATCTCTATTGTTTTTGTGAATGAGCAGTGGGATTTTATGGCTGACACTTAACACCTTCTAAATACCAATGTTTAGAGTTGTCCATGCCCAGTTCTTTCCTCCTGAATGATGCCCTTTCCAGCTGCAGCTTTCACTTTCCTTGCTTGAGTTAACTCTTCTTACTCTGTAAACTTTCCCCCTTCCTTTTCTAGGCTATTCTCTTATGCCTCCGGGTGCTCATTCCCCAGTCAGTTGTCATTTTCCTTGTTCCAAAATACCTGCTGGCTGAGCAGCCCCCTTTGGGATACTAGGGCCTGATCTTTCCCATTGGTGAGCTGGAGTTTTTCCTCATCCCTGTCCCTCTTTGCTTTCTAGTTCTTTGGCTTCCTCTTCGTGATATTTGCCATTGAAATAGCTGCAGCCGTTTGGGGATATTCCCACAAAGACCAGGTAGGTTTGTCCTCTGAGGTCTCATGGGTCCTGCTGTAATCTGGGCTTGGGGAGTTGGAGGCAGGGGTTGAAGAGGGCAGAAGGGTATCCTAGCTGGTCGCTGTGGCCAGCCATCACCCATAGAGCACACCTCTCGTTGGACCACATTCCCATATGCTTGTCAGGATGTGAGCTCCTGCATGGAAAGGAGGGTGAGCACTCACCACTGTGTGTGTGTGTCCACATACCTCAGCAGCCCTTACCCCAGGTCTTCTTGGAAGTTTGCTCAGGAATTCAAGGCTTTTTTATGTGCCAGATGTCCTTGCTTCTTCATCCAATCAAAAAATATGTGTTATAGTGCCCCCATGAAGCAAGCATGTGCCAGACCCGGTGTGGGACCCAGAGATGCACAAGCGGTGGTTCCCACTTCAAGGAACTTAGCCACCTAGAGTGGGAGAAAGGCTTGGGTTTGATAAGTGTCATGGGGTGGCTGATATTCACATGTACCATGGAATCTGAAAAGGTGCCAGGTAGGGGGTAGGAGATCTCTTGGTAAAGTATTTAATGCAAGCTTTATGGGGGAGTGGGCCTTGACCTAAACCTTGAATGAGAGATAGGGTTTTGGGGGAGGGGACGGTGCAGGGGAGTGCTGCAGGCAAAGGAAGAATCTGAGCAGGACTGAGCTTGGGCTACCCTGGGGAGTTGCTGAAGAGTTCTGAGCCAGGATGTCTTAGGAACGGTCAGCTTGTCACATTTAACAAGAGGGAAAAGAGAGAGAGAGAGAGGCTTGCTGCAGGAACACTGTTTAAAAAAACAAATCTATTTAATAATCCAAGCTATAAATGCTGTAGCCATGGAAATATGAAAGAATAATTACAAAAGTTGCGGCTGACACTTATTCCAGATTTACCCTGACTAAATATTGTGCTAAAATTAGCTTGTTTAATCCTCACAGTAATGTATGAGGTAGGCACTATCATAATCTCCATCCTGCATGTACTGAAACTGATGCACAGAGAGGCTTAGTAATTTTCCAGAAGTCACTCAGCTTCTAAATGGAGAAATGAAAAGAAGATGGAAACCTAAAGAAATAGCCAGGTCAGGAGCAGAGGGTTTTTTTTGTTTTTTTTTTTTTTAAGATATTTTAGATTGAAGAAATTCAGTCTTGTTAGGTAGAAGGGGAGGAGTCAGTTGGGGCTGAAGTGACCAACAAAAGTACAAAAGAAAACAGAAAAGTTGCTGGAGCAAGTTCCTAGAGGCTGTGGGAGGAGACAGGGGCAGTGCCTCTGAGGCACTGAGAGAGGTGATGCTGGTGCCTCAGTCCCAGTGACGTGTTCCGAGCCTGGGGATTTGTTGACTGAGACATGAAGAGAGTGAACAAGATGGAACAGGTGACATTTGTTAATTAAGAAGTATCTCAAAAAGCCATCACTGCTCTTCTCTCTCTTTCTATCTGTCGCAGGTGATTAAGGAAGTGCAGGAATTTTACGAGGACACCTACAATAAGCTGAAAACCAAAGATGAACCCCAGCGGGACACGCTAAAAGCCATCCACTATGCGGTGTGTCACCTGCACAAAGACCCCACCCCTTCTTCCGGCTCCTCCGGAGCTTGTCTGCCTACAGCGTACCTGCTCTACCAGACCTGTGGGGCGCTACTTTAATCATCCTTCTTGTGTGCTTCTCTCCCCCTGTCTCTGCCCTTCTCTCTGCAGTTGGACTGCTGTGGTCTGATAGGAGGTGTGGAACAATTTATCTTGGACATCTGCCCAAAAAAGAACCTTGCCTCAAACATCTCCATGAAGGTAAACTTAACAAGACTCTTGCATCCCTGGCAAGAAAATCCTGCAAGGGCAGAAGTGAGGTCTGCCCCTGGGTTACAAGAGGATAGGAGTCAAAGCACTTCATCAAATTATCATGTTACACCTGTGGGGGAGTCTCAGGGTGTGGCCACCACATTTCTCCCTGCCCTGGGTCCTCTGTTTCCTCGAGGGCAGCAAAGCAAAGGACGGACCAGGGAAAGAACCAAGGGTTCTAGCTCCAGCTATGCTTTGGCACCTGGAACTCCCTACTTCCAGGAGTATTCTCTGCTGCATTCTGCTTCCCCCAGCCCTCAAGCTGTCTAGGACAGGTTGCTTCTGAGTCCTGGGCTCCTGCATTTTAGACCTCGTAAATGGCTCATGATTGCATGGCTGGAGCCAGTGTCCAGACTCCAGAATAAGAAGGTACCCTACAACCAGGTCAGAGATAGACCCCAAAGCAGAAGCCTAATCCTCCTCCTTCCCTGGTTTCTTGCCCACATTTTAGGGACCCGTCTCCCATCATTCTCTCTTGGCTTCCTTTTTTGCCCACCTGCCAGGATGTCTCTTCTCCCTGAATGCTGCACTCCACACCCAGTCTCTGGGACCACCGGGTCTCCCTGTGTGAAATGGGTGCTGGGGGTGGGAGGAGATATGCCTGCAGCTGGGACTGTGTGTGATTGGGTCTTGGTTTGTCCCCTAAGCCCTGCCCTGAAGCCATCCAAGAGGTCTTTGACAGCAAATTCCACATCATCGGGGCTGTGGCCATTGGGATTGCTGTGGTGATGGTGAGTGGAGGACACCTGGGAGGGATGGTTAGCATTTACTAAGCACTTGCAATAGCCGGGCACTGGAATAAGTGCTATAGGGCTTATCAACTCATTTAACCCTCGCAATGCCTATAGGCTAAGCACTATTAATATTTTCCTTGCACAGACAGGAAATGAGAAGTTTAATAAATTCATCTGTTTAACAAAGTATCTGGGATTTGGACTCTAGCGTGTCTCTGGGATTCATTCTCTAACCCATTAAGGTTTGGGAGCAACTGTAAGGTGCAGCCAAAGCTGCTGGTCCAGGGACCACACCTTGAGTGGCAAGAATGTGGATGACCCAGAGCCACTAGTAAACCCGATCTTCAGAAAATGTTTTTGTGAATCAGCTTGCCTTTTCCCCCAAGGCAGTCGTTCACTAGGAACTCTGTGGATTTGAATTGTTTCACTTCCTCCTAAAGTCTGAAAGGCATTCAAAACTGGAAAGCCAGAGGAAGGAAAGACAGAAAGCTTCCAATAACCCACTCTTTTTTTTGCTTAATCAGTCCCTGAAAACCATCAAGGGCCAATTCCCACGATAGAGTGAAGAGAAACCCATATAACCCACAGCCTCAGCTGGGACGCTTGGCTCTCTTGAAATCCCAGAGTCTTCCCCTGACCTTCCTTTGGCCCTTGTGAGACTGCCCCAAAACAGAATTGCTGCCCTTGTTAATATTCATTTGAGCCTCATATCTGCATCTCAGAAAGGCTTGAAGCAGTTTTCAGTAAAAACATAACCATTCCTTTCCAAATAGAATATAAAACACGTAGGCACACACACCAAAGATGGAAGCAAGAGTTCTAACCAGTGTGACTACTGGACTATCTAGAAGTGAGCATTAAATTTAGCTCTGAGCTTATTTGTCTCGTTCTGAACGTTCTCCGGGTGAGAAGGTGCCTGTGAAGCTTCCAGCAGTAACTGACTGCTGGCCCTCAGAATACAAGTGCAGTAGTCCTTCCCATGATCTAGCCTAAATCTCTCCTGCTTCAGTACCTTTGAACTCATTTGGCCTCATAGATGCTATTCTCCTTGTCGATTCTGGTCTTGGACTGCGTGACTCAGTAGCTCGAGGGTTCCTTTAGGCAAAGCAACCCTGTCCTTCATATTTCCTCCTGTCTTCCAGGTCTTCGGCATGATTTTCAGCATAATCCTGTGCTGTGCTATCCGCCGGAGCCGCGATATGGTCTAGAGTCTTCTTATATCCCTGAGCAGGAAAGTTTGCACCAGAAATTTTTTTTTCTTTTTTTTTTTTTTTTTTTGGCGACTAACTTTAGTATACGTTCTGCAATTCTAAACAAAGAGTTATTCTATGTCTGTCTTTTTTTAATGCTTTATTTGATATGGATGTTTATAGTTGAGGGTCTGGATTTTGATTTGCTTTGGGTTTTTTTTTAGTTGGTTGTTTTTGCTGTTATGTTAAGCAGAAATCCTGCAATGAAAGGTACTATATTTGCTAGACTCTAGACAAAAGATACTGTACATAAAGAGAAATGTTTTTTCTTTAAATAGATAAAAATATCTATCAAACTTAATCAGATTGTAAGTTATGTTGAAGACAATTTGATACATAATAAAAAGATTATGTCAATATCCCAGGCTGGTGTTCAGTTTTTTAAATGGCTTCAGTCCTGTATGGCAAAAGGAAAATCTTGCTATTTTCTTGGCAACTTAAGTCAAATCTTGTTATACTTATGTGGGTGATCTATAGGAAGTGTATGGTTCCACCTTAAGTTTCTCGCCGCCTTTTGTTCTCTGGAAGCTGATGGGTGGACTGGGAAGTTGGGGTCATGTTAAGGAATGATACTTTTCTTCCTTTATTTTTTGGGGGGTGGGATGTTATTCTTTTTTAAAATGTCTTTTAACAGCTCTTTGCTCTGACACTTTCTTTATTTGAAAAGTAGTTCAGGAGGATGGTCTCCCTACTTTACTAAAGACATTAAGTAAGAGATTAAGGGATCTTGATCCAAGGTTCTACAATTAATAGAAGAGTCAAAGCTAGAACCGTGTATCCCGACTCTTCCATTCAACAATGTTATATCTGGGATTTACAACAGTTTATGTGAGCCACTTTCTCCCAGCATCTAGGACTTACTATCTGCTGCATGGTAGATGCTCAATCTTTCTCCCAATAAATAGTTGCTGGTTGAATGAAGAAATGAGCAGATATCCATCAGGGTTTAATTCAGAGACGCAGACTCATGAGGGGATAGATGTATATTAAAGGATGTGTTACAGGGATTTCACCTTACACAGTCTTGGAGCTGGCTAAGCTGTCCCCATAAGGTGATCACCTACACATCTGATGCTGAAGCTTCAAGTCCACAGATGGATGGAAAGTGAGGGCCAGCAAAGACAAGCTGGAACCCTCGAGCATGACTTGGAGCCCTCGAGGACAGATGGCAACCTGGGTCAATACTGGTGGCCTCTGACCTGGGTATGGGACCTAGAGGGGCCACAGCTAAATACACACTGGCCCAGGAGTTGGAGGAGAAGATGAGATAAGCCAATAGATAAGACCCTATTTGTGAGCGCTCCAAAATAACTGCTGCTTCATTTCCCCTCCAAGCCTCACACACGAATCTTGTGCTCCTCTCTGACCAGTAGAAAGCAGGAAAGAAGATTCTGGGAAATGTTGAGCCTACCTAAGCTGACACATTACAAAGCCACCTCAGTGCATGAGATATAGCCCTACTTAGAAAGTCTGTAATCTAGTGGGCATTTCAGAGAGTGCAGCCAGCAGTTACAACAGAGTGGGAAGGTAAGAGCCATTGGAGACCTGGCTTTATTCTCTATTCTTTGACTCACTTTGAGTTCTGTCATCACACTAAAATAAAAAAGAATCAAAATGGCCCCAAGAATAGGACCTCTTTGGTTGCTCAGATGTAGCCTCACTCTCTCTAAGCCCAACTCTGCAAGTGAAATCATTGCCCTTCCCACTATGTGGAACGTGACATCCAGGGTGAAAGTCTTCCTGGCAACGTGGGAGATGACTCCCAAGGATGAGTCCAGACCATGGGATCAACAATTGCATCCTGACAAAATGGGGGAAAAGAAGTGTAACAAAGCATCAGTGGCAGAGAGTTCAAAAAAAGTCAAGAGGCTACTCTGGAGGTTGCTGTTATGCAAGCTTCAGTTACTCATTGCTATCTATCATAACCTGCCAAACTCCAACCAGGACCATTCCAGCCAATCCTAAAGAACACCTAGGGCAATACAGGTGTTCCACAAGGATTTCATGCACTAGAGTAACTTTCCAGAAACCTACAACCTCCAGATGGGTCCCTGGACCAGATAAGTCCTAAAACCTAGCCCAGCCTCTCCAGATCAGATAGTTCCATCTCCCTACCCCAAATTGGTGACAGACTCTTCCAATATGAAAAATTTAGAATGACCATAGCCCAAACACCCCTAAAGAGAGGAATGGAAAGAGCAAAGGTGATGATGGAATTATACAGAGAAGATAGGATTTAACAAATGAATATGAATGCTGAATCATTAAATTGATATCTCTTTTAGTCTCCAGTATTTTAGAGCAGCTAGAAGTAAAAACCTAAAATTGTGGAATTGTAACCCATGTCAAACTCTGAAATATGTTCTACAACTAATTGTGGTGCTGTGCCTTGATATTTATTGCTTTTTCTGTATATATGTTATTTTTCACAAAAAAAATGAAGGAAAAAAGTCAACTGTGGTGATAAAAAAATATTTAAGCCCCCTAGCCTCCTATATTCTGGAGCAGCTAGAATGAAAAATCTGAGAGGATCATATGGTAGCCCATGACAGACTCTGGGATCTGTCCTGTAACTACTTGTTGAAGAGGGATTTGAAAACTATTGCTTTTTTATTTCTTTGCTTTGTACATATGTTATACTATGCAATAAAAAAAGTTTTTTTTTAAATGGCCCTGGGCAGGCCACGGTGGCTCAGCAGGCAGGAATGCTTGCCTGCGATGCCAGAGGACCCGGGTTCAATTCCCAGTGCTTACTCATGTAAAAAAAAATAAAAATAAAAATAATGGCCCTAAGAATGTCTCAGTAGCGGAAGGAGGTGAAGGTAAGGCAACGCAGTGAATGTGATTGATCCCACTGAGTGGTGTGATTGGGTATTATGGAGATGGGATAGTTTATATTGTATGTATACAATAAAATTATTCCCACAATTTTAAAAAAGGAGCAACTAAAGACATGTTTTGGTTTGCTAATGCTGCTGGAATATAATATATCTGGAATGGAATGGCTTTTATAAAAGGAATTTATTAAGTTAGAAGTTTAAAGTTCTAAGGACATAAAAATATCCAAACTAAGGCATCCAGAGACAGTTACCTTGACCCAAGAAAGGCCAGTGTCTGTCGATGGGAAGGCATGTGGCTGGCATCTGCTGGCCCTTGTTCCTGGTTCCATTGCTTCCAGCTTCTGATGCCAGTGGTTTCCTCTCTAAGCGTCTGTGGGCCTTCATTTTGCTCCTCTGGGACGCAGCTGTGGATTCTGGGTTGCTTAGCATCTCATGGGAAGGCACAGGGTGACATCTGCTGGGCTTAGCATCTCCAAGTGTTGGTGTCTAAGTGTTTGCTCTGTTGGCACTCCAAGCATCTCCAAATGTTTGTGTCTCTTTTGGCTCTAAAGCAACTCTTCTCCAAGCATCTGAGCGTCCTTCTAAGTATTTCCCCTTTTAAAGAACTCCAGTATACTAACGAAGACCCACCTTGAATGGGCAGAGTCACATCATCTAATCAAAATTTCATACTCACAACTGGGTGTGTCACATCTCCATGGAAACAATCCAGTCAAAGTTTCTACCCTAAACAGTAAGTTTGCACCCACAAGATTGGATTAGTAAAGAAAATATGGCTTTTCTGGGGTGCATAATTTCAAACCAGCACAAGATATAATAACAATTAAATATAATTCATTTGGATCCTGGATGGGACCTAGCAAGGGACAAGAAAAGGCTCAAAGGAACATTATTAGGACATACAAAATAATTGGAATATAAACTGTAAGCTGTATATCAACTTAAGGTTCTTGAACTTGACAATTGCACTTAAGGTGGTTACATAAGTGAATATCCTTGTTCTTAGAAAATGTTAACAAGGTACATTAATGAGCATTAATTGTTCAAGGTATATGATGTATACAATCTACATTCAAGTGTTCAGAAAATGGATTGATGAATGGATAGGTAGAATCATATGGTAGAGGTGACAAAAGTTAAAATTGGTGGATCTAGGGTCAGGGTTTTGGGGATATGTTGGGGTTTCTATTATTTTTATAACTGTCCTGTAGGTTTTAATGAATTTTAAAGGAAAAAAAAATTTTTTTAATGGCCATGAATGCCAGTGCATTGAAAGTTTAATCAGCTGAGTTAGCATTCTCAAATCTCCTGGCTGCTTTGTGGCCCCAATTCCATATTAATTTGAGCAATTTGAGGGCTAACTGCATTGTCCCAGTTATGGAAATAACAGGCGAACTGCTGTTACATTACATTACAACTACAGGCATACCCCACTTTATTGCACTTTGCTTTATTGCACTTCCCAGATACTGCGTTTTTTACAAATTGAAAGTTTGTGAGAACCCTGCATTGAACCAGTCTATTGGTGCCATTTTTCCAAAGGTGTGTGCTCAGTTCATGTCTGTATGACATTTTAATTAAGGTATGTACATTATCTTTTAGACTATTGCACACATAATAGACTATAGCATAGTATAATCATAACTTTTATATGTACCAGGAAACAAAAAAATTCACGTGACACATTTTTGCCATGTTTGCTTTATTGCAGTGGTCTGGAAATGGACCCACAAATCTCGGAGGTGTGCCTGTGCTGTTTCCTGAAAGGGTGAATAGGGCTATCACGTATAGCAACCTGATTCCTAATTAATTCCAATATCCACCTGCCTTGGCAGCCAACTCCCTCTAGGAAAAGGTGGTCTAAACACACACTCTTCACTCTGCTGCTTTGCTGAAGAGCAAATGGGGTTAGTTGTACAAGAAGTAGTCAGGCTGCTACTATGTCAAAATTCTTGAACACCTCAGGGTAGAACCTGACTTTCTGTTTGTTGTGAACAATGGGCCAACTCGGGATAGCTTAAGTGAAAGCCAGGAATTTATTCAGAATGCAGATGGTGTCTCATGGAACCCTAAATGGAAACACAGCTGAGCCTTAGGAAGCCTTAGGAAAGTTCTGGAACCATAGTAGAAACTCCTGAACTCTACTTCTGTGTGCTTTGTTTTGCTCTCCAGAGACCCGTTTTCCCTGCTTCTCAGTCTGCCTGCAGTGGGAAAAGGGCTGCCCCTCCCCTCCCAAGCTTACACAGAGAAACAACCTCCAATAACCCCATTTGAAGTTTTCGGAGAGAAAATCTGGCCCAGAGTCGTGGGTCAACCATCTCCCCCTGTCCAATCGGCTGGCACATAGAAGGGACAAAGGAAGTCTTTGCGTGTAGCAAAGACTCAGCCCTGCTTGGTGACCTGTGACCTGGACCCAGCACCAGAAGAGGTGGGATCACGGAGAGTTTGTGGGCACCCCAAAGGGAGCGGGCCTTTCGTGTGGCCCTCAGGCTGAAACGAGCTTCCCCCAACGGCATGGGCAGGTCCAGGTGTAGATCTATCCTTAGCGGGAAAACAATATGGAGCAAAGTCTTTTAGCAAGTTTTGGGTCACAAAAAAGCAATAATAGACTATTGCCAATGGCAATGACAGCCATGGGTCCAGAACGTCTCCTTGAGCCAATGAGGAGCGTGCAGCCGGGTGGACTGGCCTCTGGGTTCAACCGAAAAGCAGCTCAGGGGTGCTTCCTAGCTAGGAAAGGAACAATGTGTTATGTATGGGTTTATTCCATTTTACAGTTGGAGAACTTGAGGTTCAGAAAAGTTAAACCTTTGCCCCAAGCTCATACAGTTAATATGCTGGAACATCTTTTGATTGGAAGAAGCCATTGCATAAATGCAATTGAAAAGAAAAGACCTGGAGATTTAGTTTATGACAAGCACAAGAGACACCAAAACTGAAAGAGGTGGTCAGACCTGAGGGCTTGCAGTGCTCTGCTCTGAGGACACCCCTCAAAACGGAAGGGGACAGCAGCAGAGACCCAGAGGAAGCAGGCCTTATTGGGGAAAAGCCCAAAAACGATGTCATCCCAGAGGACAGGGAAGGAACAGAGGATTGTAAACCATCAGGGGAGGAGACTCACAACACAAAACAATCTTTTCAAAAACAAGGACCACAAGGTAGACCAAGGTTATCTGTTGTCACAAAGGCCAGAACAAGAACCAATGGTAGAACTTATGAGGAAAAGATTTTGACTTCATACATTATCTCTTGAAATTGTTGCTTTTGTTCACACTCCGTGCCTCTCCATGTTAGGCTCCTCAAAATGCAAGGAGGGGAGCACCTGACCCTCTAAGTAACGGGGTTTGGTGGTAGGAATATTCAGCAGCTGGCAGCCTTACTGGGAGCTCCGAGTTTCTGTGCTTTCTACCCTGAGTTGTGCAACAGGGCTAGCTGAGACCCAGGCCTGTGGCTCATCCCAGCCTGGCCCACAGCCTCTGCCCCAAAGTCCCTGCTTCTCTCTTTGCTTCTCACACTCAGGGTCCCCTTGCAGAAAGGCTCTAAATACTGTGGCACGAGCCACCAAGAATCAGCTCTACTGCCATCCATTAGCAGGACCCTGATCCCCAATCCAATCACTGTAAACAAGGGAACAGTGATGATTTTTCAGGATTTTCAGGATGCTCCATAACCTTCTAAGCATAGAAATTGAGACAGAAAGGACTTCCTGGGATGCGTCTCCTGGTTAGAGCTGACAGGCTCAAAGTGGCCGGGGAAGCCACCCTACATAAGCCTCCATCATAATTTTTACATCCCAGGGCGATCTCCAGTGACATTTTTGGAGCAAATGTGACTGACATTTTTGTCAGCACACTCCTTGAAGGGTGACCTCCCTAAGTGTTCTCCTTAAATCTTGATCACACTCCAAGAGTGTGTATTGGGATTGTGTCTGTGGGTGTTTGAGAAAGGAAACTTGTAATCTTGGAATTACAGAAAGTCAAACAACAGAAACTCAACTACAGGTTCAGGGTTCCCAAGCCAGGGATCATCAGAGCCCAAGGACCTTATTCCACCAAGATAGGCTCTCTCCTCTTCCCTTCCACCCGTGATTTGAACCCACCCAGGGAAAAGCGACCCCAGGGTAGCTTCCATACCACCCACATTCGGCCGTAATGCTGGCTCGGTGAAGACTGAGCATCTAATGTAATTGTGTTTACTCAAGCCCTAACCCACAGACCCCAGAGAGCTAACTCAATTTCTTTCTTTTTAAATAGGGTTTCCCCAAACCATCTGCTTCCCCTGTGGAAATGCCAGCAGGATCCGATCTTATCCAAGTGGAGAATCTCCACTACTTTGCAAGCCTGGTTCTCACTGCTTGGCCTCCAAGGAACCAGAGATGACTCTCAGGCCAAGCAAGGCAGTGAGTGACCCCACGGCTGTTATAACACACTGAAAGGACAGTCACCAGTAACCACAGATCTCACGGCATAGTTTCGGCTGTCCAGCTGACACTCAGCACTGCCTGGGAGTTGGGGAGACACACACATATTATTCTCTATCTTAACACTCAGGGAACAATGGGCCAAAGAGGCAGCTATTTGTTGAGGATGCTAGAGAAGCAGCATCACTGTGGCGGAGAGAACACAGCCATTGGAAGTAGACTTAAATTCATATTCTGTCTCACCACCCAACTAGCATGACCTCGGCGTCAGTTTTCTCATGTATAAGTTGGAGCTGATAAAACATACCAGTCTTCATTTCCTAAGGCTGCTGCAATAAAGGACCACAAACTGGGTGGCTTAAAACAACAGAAATATATTGTCTCACAGTTTGGGAGACTAGAAGTCCAAAATTAAGGTGTAGGCAGGGCCTTGCTACCCTGAAACCTGGAAAGGAGGCTCTTCTACCTTCTGGTGAAGGCAGCAATCTTTGGTGTTCCTTTGTTTATATATGCACCACTCATATCTCTGCTTCTGTCTTCACATGGCTGTCTTCTCTATTGCGTCCAAATTTCCCTCTTACATGAGCACCAGTAATATTGAATTACAGTCCCCCTAATCCAGTTGGGCCTCATCTTAATCACATCTTCAAAGATGCTATTTCCAAGTAAGGTCACATTTACAGTGCTGAGGATTAGGATTTTTTTTTTTAATAAACTTTTTTTATTAATTAAAAAACTTAACAAAAGAACATTAAGATATCATTCCATTCTACATATACAATCAGTAATTCTTAATATTATCACATAGTTGCATATTCATCATTTCTTAGAACATTTGCATCGATTTAGAAAAAGAAATAAAGACATCAGAAAAAGAAATAAAACGATAATAGAGAAAAAAAGATTATA